>PVIY010033919.1:0-27613 GCA_004026745.1 Myrmecophaga tridactyla | reverse complement strand
AGATTACCAAAAATTGTTCTTTGGACTTTATAAGCCACAGATAGATCTGTGGTTCCCTCAGGAGGACACCCAGAACCCAAAATTGGCCACTCCCATGAGCAGAATGTTTTCAAGTTGAAGGTGTTGACAGGGGCTCCATCGTCTCTGGCCTTCTGAAATTCCTGGAAAATTTTCAAAAAACATTGAAGGGCAGTATAGACAGATAAGCTTGACTGACCCATGGCAATTATGACAAGAACGACACAGAATGCAACAGAACAACACAGAATGTGACGAGACCAACAGATGAGAGAAGGGACAAACTAAACCAAGACACACAAAAGCCTTATCCTTAATTGATTCCTAACCAGAAACCCCGGGCAATGTCTTGCTCTGGGACCTGACCTTGGAAGTAATGCTGCGTCCAGCCTTCCAGAGGTCCCTGACCTGGATCCAGTAACAGACCTGTACTCATCGGTGAGGTTCCCAGAAACAGATGACTCCACCACATTTTGTACAATTTCGGAGGGTCCTGTAGAACCAGCCCAGTTCCTGGTCATTGCGTGGGGCGGAGGAACATCTCTCTGAGACCTTCCCCTATGCTGGACCTCAGTTCTGGGGACGGTCCCCAGGACCTGTGGTCACCAGATGTCCCATTAGGGATGATCCTCGCTGGGGCCTCCAAATGTTGTGGGGCACACCGAAAGGGAGACCACATAATTCAAAACTGCAAGACAATTTGGAGTCTTTATTAGCCGGCCAGCGACTGCCTCAGAAACCTCCAAGAAAGAGGATTCAGAGAGCAGCCCCTAGAGGTTTTCAAGGTGTGCTTATAAAGGCTAAAATTATGTTGTGGTTTTGCAGTTGCTAGCAAGCAGGTGTATCATAGAAGCAGAAAAAATGCCATTAGCTGTTGCCAAAATACATCCCATTCTCTCAGTTTCTTGACATTGGTTATTGTTTAACTCTTGGGGACATTCCACCCCAATGTTGTGGGGACTTTCCCTGCTTGGGCCTGATTAATTGCTCTTGCTTGGTCCTGATTGATTGCTTCTGACCCTCCACAGCCAAGGGAAGCCAAGAGATGAAAGCCAGCCTTGGATGAGCAAAGTGAGGAACTCCCACAGGAACAGAGGTTGAATGCAATGGAGCCGAGGAGCAAGGGGCCAAAAGATGCTGGCCATGTGATTGCTTAGCTGACAGAGGTGTTTCTGACCCATCGGCCTTTCTTGAGTGGAGGTTACCTCTTGTTGGTGCCTTAGTCTGGACAATTTTATGGGCATAGAACTGTAAACTTGTAACTTATTAAACTCCCCTTTTAAAAAGCCATTCCAGTTCTGGAATATCACATTCTAGCAGTGAGCAAACTAACACAGCCCCTATGTGGGGCATGGACTGGACCAACCAGATGGAGCAGGTGCAAAACATGGTGGGTGGCCGGGGCCTGCAGACCATCCTGGCTGCAGTGCATCTGGGCTTTCTAAGTTGTACAGCCTACAGGCCAATGGGACATTTACTCCACACTCTGGGGCACCAGAAGGGTGTTGCTTACCAGTGCAGGCTACTGGTGCTGGGGTTTCTGCCCACAACCTCCCCCCACCAATCAAGGGCTGAGTGAAGTAGCATCTCAACCCACCTGTGCTGTTTGAATCTGTTAGGTACCCCAGAAAAGCCCTGTCTTAATTCTGACCCAATCTTGTGGGGGAAGCCATTTCTTTTAATCCTGAGTCAACACTGTAAATTGGAAACGTTTGATTAGATTATCTTCACAGAGATGTGGCATGCCAAATTGTTACCTTTTGATTAGATGGAGATGTGATTCCACCCATTCCAGGGAGGTCTTGATTAGTTTACTAGAGTCTTTAAAGGGAGAAACAGTTCAGAGAAACAACAAAAAATGACAGAGCTGACAGAGTAGAGCTGACAGATGCCAACACTTGGAGAACAGAGACAGGGATGTTTGGAGATTCTTGGAGCCCAGCAGACATCACCATTAGATGTTAAGCAAGTCAAAACCTGGAGAACCCCCCCAGGAACAGAGGCTGAAGGCAATGGGGCCTAGGGGCAAGGGACCAGCAGACACCAGCCATGTGACTGCCCAGCTGACAGAGGTGTTCCTGACCCACTGATCTTCCTTGAATTAAGTTATCTTTCCCTCGATGTCTTAGCTTGGACATTTTTATAGGTTTAGAATGATAAACTTGTAACTTATTAAATTCCCCTGTTTTAGTTTGCTAAAGCTGCCAGAATGCCACACACCAGAGATGGATTGGCTTTTAATAAGGGCATTTATTTAGTTACAGATTTATGGTTCTTCAGAGGAAAGGTAGACCCCAAACAATAGTGCCGCACGTGAGGATTCAACCAAACATGGAAGCAGTCAGCCATTACAAGACAAGCCAGGATTTGAGACAGAGTTATCCAGAAAAGATTTGTGGAAAGTTCGTTTTGTCTGACTGGAAATACCACACTAAGAAATATCAGGATGCAGTTGGCTATCAGGTCGATTCCAGGTCATGAATGTGATCACTGAGGCCATGGCGTGTGTGGGATTGGCCAAGAAGAGTCATTTCACTGAGGAGGGGGAGGGGAGGGGAGCGAGGCCCGCAGGGCCCTCTTTGATTCTACAGGATTCATTTATACAAGCCCAGAAATCTTCACCAGATCTCCCTCCAATCACGTCTCCTTCATCCTCAGGTTGAGTTTTATGTCTGGCAAGGTTGGGATAATTTGATTTTCAGATAAAGGTCCTTACAAATAAATAAGAATCCTGTTAAATGAATGCTCCCCCTCCAAGGCCCTGAGAGCTTCAGTCTCTCTGAAGGAGTTTTCAGTCTCAGTTCAGAACTGAAGAGGCAAACGACCTAGGAAGCCAGGGGACCCCACCCAACCTGTCCAACCACTTCTGTCTTTGTTTCTTGAAATGCATAGAAGAAAATCAGGGTCACTTCTGAAGAGAAAGGGGTGGGGGGTGGAGGAGGGTGGGGAGAAAGGAAATCTAATTTTTAATTCCATGCGCTTTAGTATTTTTTGAAAAGTTCACAGGAACATATTCATGTATTACTTCTACAATGTAATCAAATATACCAAATAATATGCACTCTGGAAATTTCCTTATAATTTTCTCATTTACATCATCAAATGAAAAACAAATCCAGACGTGGTAAGGGGATAATTTATTTGGCAGGATGTTGCACCAGAGGGAGGTGGCTAGTGTAATAGGGAGAGTGATCCTAAGACACACACCTCTTAAGGGTTAGGCAAAAAGAGGTTTTCTTTTACAGAAAGGAAAGAACCTGTGTGGGGAAGTGGGGTGAAAGGTTGGGGTGACCAGACAGTGGATCTGAGAATATTTTATGCTGAAGCAGCCTATTAGGTGGGAGGTAACTTTGAAGTTCAGCGGTCCAGAGGATGGAGAGGCATTTGGTTAGCAAGCATTTTGTTCTGATCGATCAGGGTGGACAGCAGTTCAGCTCATCATTTATGAGGCAAAACCCAGGAAAGTGGAGGGTTTGTGCTACACCTTGTCATAGGTAAATGAGGGGGCATCTGTGAGTCTTATAGAACTCACATGGGAAAGGGTGTTTCTTTGGATTAAGCATTTTCTGGAATACAAAGGGTGGGGGGATTTTATTTTATCAGAGCGGTGAAATTTTTTTTTGCAGATTTTATTGAGATATATTCACATACCATATATTCCATCCAAAGTATACAGTTAATGTCTCACAGCATCATCACTTAGTTGTGCAACCATCACACTTGATTTTAGACCATTTTCATTGCTCCAAAAAGAAATATATCAGACTCATAGAAAGAAAACCCACCACACCCAATATCTCCTATTATTGACCTCTTGTATTGGTGTGATACACCTGTAACTGTTGGTGAAAGAATATTAAGGTGTTGCTGTTAACTATAGTATATAGCTTGCCATAGGTTATTTCCCCCTGTATCCCACTCTATATTAAATCTTTGTACAAGGGTCAAACACTTGTAGTAGTTCATGCAAGAACTTATGTATATTTATAGCATTAATCCATGACACATATGACTATAAACAACCCTTTCCACCAAATTCACCTACAATATGGCGCTATAATTTATAATCCCAATAATGAGCTTCCATCACCTCTATCCATTCCCAAACATTTATGTTCAACCTCATTAAAAATTCTATTAGGTGCAGATTCTATCTCTAGGTATCCTATATTCTACGTTTTAAGACTCCGAATTGACATATTCTAGTCAGTTCACATTAGTGAAATCATTCAACATCTGTCCTTTTGTGTCTGACTTATTTCACTCAGCATTACCTCCTCAGGGTTCACCCATGTAATCGTATAGCTCAGGACCTCTTTTTGTTTTACTGCTGCTTAATATTCCATCATACAGTTATACCACATTTCTTTTTAGCATTTCAAACCAAATTTATTTTAGCATTTGTTCCCCCTATTATTTATTTTTATTCCATATGTTCTACTCGTTTGTTGACAAGCAGTTATACCACATTTTGTCTATCCACTTGTCTGTTGATGTGGACTTGGGTTGTTTCCATCTTTTGGAAGTTGTGAATAATGCTGTTGTGAACATCAGTGTGCAAATTTTGTTGTGTCTCCGTTTTGAGATCTTCTGGTTAAATGCCAAGAAGCACAATTGCTGGATCATAGAGCAACTCAGTATTTAGTTTTCTAGGGGAAGAACTGCCAAACTGCCTTCCACAGTGGATGTACCACTTTACATTTCCACCAACACTGAATAAGTGTTCCAGTTTCTCCACATCCTCTCCAACATTTGTAGTTTCCTGTTTGTTTAATAGCAGCCATTCTTATAGGTATGAGGTGATATCTCATTGTGGTTTTGATCTACATTTCCCTAATAGCTAAAGAAGAAGAACATCGTTTTGTGTGCTTTTTAGCCATTTGTATTTTCTTTTGGGAGAAATGTCTGTTAATATCTTTTGCCCATTTTATAATTGGGTTGTTCTTTTATTGTTGAGTTGTAGGCTTTCTTTATATATACTGGATATCAATCCCTTATCTACAATTGGGCTGGCAGTCTTTTCATCCTTTTGACAAAGTTCTTTGAGGCATAGAAGTGTTCATCGTTGAGGAGTTCTCATTTATCTGTTTTTTTTTTTGTTGTTGTTGTTGCTTGGGCTTTGGGTATAAAGTCTAAGAAGCTACTTCCTGTCACTAGGTCTTGAAGATGTTTCCTTATATTTCCTTCTAGGAGTTTTATGATACTGGCTCTTACATTTAAATCTTTGATCCACTTTAGTTAATTTTTGTGTAGGAGTGAGGAGGTAGGGGTCCTCTTTCATTCCTTTGGATGTGGATATCCAGTTCTCACAGCCCCATTTATTGAAGAGACATTTCTGTCCCAGGATATTGGATTTGGCAGCCTTGTCAAAAATCAATTGACATAGAACTGAGGGCTTATTTCTGAACTCTCAATCCAATTCCAGTGATCAATGTCTATCTTTGTGCCAGTACCATGCTGTTTTGGCCACAGTGGCTTTGTAATAAGCTTTAAAGTCAGGAAGTATAAGTTCTCCCCCTTCACGCTTCTTCTTTAGAATGTTCCTGGTTATGTGAGGCCTCTTACACTTCCAAATAAATTTGATAACTAACTTTTCCAAGTCCGCAAAGTAAGTTTTTGGAATTTTGATAGGTATTCAGTGAATCTGTAGATAATTTGGGCAGAATTGACATTTTAACAATATTTAGCCTTCCTATTCATGAACATGGAATGTCTTTCCACGTATTGAAGTCTTCTTTGATTTCTTTTAGCAATGTTTTGTAGTTTTTTGGTGTGTACAGGTCCTTTACATTCTGGGTTAAGTTTAATTCTACATACTTGATTCTTTTAGTTGCTATTGTGAATGAAATTTCTTTCTTAATTGCCTCCTTGGTTAGCTCATTACTAGTGTATAGAAACACTACTAATTTCTGCACATTAATCTTATATCCTGCCACTCAAGAAGCTTTGTTGTAGATTTCTCAGGATTTTCCAAATATAGGATCATGTCATCTGCAAATAATGATTTGCATATGCCTTTTATTTTGTCAAATGCCTTTTTAGCATCAATTGATGCTGAAATGATCATGGGATTTCCCCTTTAGATTTGCTAATGTGTTGTATTACATTAATTGATTTTCTTGTGTTGAATTACCCTTGTGTGCCTGAAATAAACCACACCTGGTCATGGTGTATAATTCTGTTAATGTGCCATTAGATTCAATTTGTAAGTATTTTGCTGAGAATTTTTGCACCTGTATTCATTACGGAGGTTAGCCTGTAATTTTCTTATGTTGTAGCTCTTTATCAGGCTTTGGTATTAGAACAATGTTAGGTTCATAGAATGCGTTAGGTAGTGTTCCCTTTTCTCAATTTTTTGAAAGAGTTTGAACAGGAATGATGTTATTTCTTGGAATGTTTGGTAAAATTCCCCTGTGAATCCATCTGGCACTGGAGTTTTCTTTGTAGGTATGTCTTTGTTTTCAAATTTCTGTATTATTATGAACATTTTCAAACATAGAGCAAAACTGAAAGAATTTTACAGTGAACACCTGCACACCTGCCACCTAGATTCTACCATTAACATTTTACTATACTTGCTTTATCTCCTCCTTTTTAAACTTTAACATCCACAAAATCATCAAGTTTAACATCCACAAAATCATCAATATCTCCCGTATATATTACAAATATTTCTCTGTTCTTACTATCAGACCTCTAGGTAGGCTTACTATCAATTTTCATTTCAGTTACTTTAACAGGTTTAAAACTCTCTCTCTGCCTTTAGTTTTTTCATTAATTTGTAATTAGTTTTTTTATTAGAGAATTTGTGGGTTTACAGAACAATCATGCATAAAATACAGGATTCCTATATATCATCTCACCCACCAACACTTGCATGGTATGGAAAGTTTGTTACAATTGATGATAACCCTTTTCTTTTTTTTGTAATTTTACTATTTTTTCACAGTAGTTACATCTGTTAAAATTGATGAAAGATTATTAAAATAGAACTGTAGCTATTGTCCACAGTTTATGTAGGGATATTTTTTCCCCATATTCCCAACCTATTATTATTATTATTATTATTATTATTATTATTTTATTTCTTTTATTTTTTCAGGGTCTGTGGTAATACAACCCTTCTCATTTCTGATTTTGTTTATTTGCATCCTTTCTCTTTTGTTCTTATCAGTCTTGCTAGTGGCCCATCAATTTTGTTGATTTTCTCAAAGAACCAACTTTTGGTTTTATTGATTCTTTCTATTGTTCTCCCATTCATTTAACTCTCCTTTAATCTTTTTAATTCTCTTCTTCTATTTGCTTTGGGGGCAATTTGCTGTTCTTTCTCAAGTTCCTCCAGGTGAGCAGTTGATTTTTGCTCTTTCTTTTTTTTTTCGTATAGGCATTTAGGGCAATAAATTTCTTCGGCACAGCCTTTACCCATAAGTTATGATATGTTGTATTCTCACTCTTATTTGTCTCCAGAGAGCTACTGATTTCTTTAGCAATTTCTTCTTTGATCCACTGGCTGTTTAAGAGTGTGTTATTTAATCTACATATATTTGTGAATGTTCTCATTCTTTGCTGGTTGTTGAAATCCAGCTTCATCCCATTGTGATCAGAGAAAGTGCTTTGAATAATTTCAATGTTTTTTAATTTATAAAGACCTGTTTTGTACCCCAGCATCCGATCTATCCTGGAGAATGTTCCATGAGTGCTAGAGAAGAATGTACATCCTGGTGTTCTGGGGTGTAATGACCTATATATGTCTGTTAGATATAATTCAATTATCAAGTTGTTTGAATTCTCTATTTTCTTGTTGATCTTCTGTCTGGTTGTTCTATCTATAGAGGAGAGTGGTGTATTGAAGTCTCCAACTATTATTGTTGAAACATCTATCACTCCCTTCAGTCTTGCCAATGTCTGTCTCGTACTTTGGAGCTCCCTAATTGGGAGCACAAACATTTATGATTATTATTTCTTCTTTGTGAATTGTCCCTTTTATTAATATATAGTGTCCTTCTTTGTCTCTTATGATGTCTTTACATTTAAAGTCTATTTTGTCTGGTATTCATATAGATACTCCTGCTTTCTTTTGGTTACAACTTGGGAACATCTTTTTCCATCCTTTCACTTTCAATCTACTTGTATCCTTGTGTCTAAAATGAGTCTCTTGTCAGCAGCATATAGCTGGATTATGTTTCTTAATCCATTCTGCCAATCTGTATCTTGTGTGTCTCTAGTATGTTTTTTTATTTGGTCTACAGAATCTTTAATCTCTGTGATATAGCTGTTTTTCTCCTTATTCTTTTAAATTCCACTTTATGCTTTTGTAGTGTCTTCTTGATCTCCTTTATGTTATTAGCCATCCCATTTATTTTATTTAGCAGAGTTATAGGAACATCTTTGATTAGTTGTTCCACATCTGTGTTTCCTCTGGTGTTTTAATTTGGTTGTTAGGCTGGGTTAGATCTGTTTGCATCATGATATGTTTAGTGATCTGCTGTCTTTGCGGCATGTGAATATCTTGATGGGTTTATTCTGGAAGTTGATCTCCTTCAGTAGGCTAAAGCCTTGTGTTTGCAGGGTGCATGTGGGACAGGATGCAGGTCATGGGGCGCAGCACAGCAGCGTGGTGATGTGTGCAGTGCAGGTACAGGCACGGGGTGGGGATGCAACATTGGTGCCTGTGAGTGTGAGCACCCAGCAGTGGGGAGGAGGTGGTTGTGTGGGTGCACGGACCTGCCCCAATCTATTATTTTTCTTATGCATGTCTTTTTTACATTTACCCATACACTTGATAAAGGGAGTGTCAGTCACCTTTTATAATCACACAGTCACACAATAAAGGCTACATAGTTATACAATCATTACCAAGGACTCAGACTACTGGACTGCCATTCCACCATTTCAGGTATCTCCTACTGCCTTTTTTGATACTCTAGAAACTAAAAAGAAATATCTATACAATGAATCAATAGTCATAATCATTTCTTAAATCCTAATTTTTCAGTTACACCTCCCTCTCATTTGACAATTCTCTCAATCTTCAGGGCCATCTAGGAAATGGCCATTTTAACTTCTTTATGGTGGAAAGGGGTGCTGACCTTATGAGCTAGAGGAAAGAAAGTGGTTTATATTCTAGGAGAGACTGGTACCACTGAGTTTCAGTGCTTATCTGGCATAGGGGTCATCTAGAGGCTTTAAGTTTCTGAAAAAATAAACTTAATAGTAAAAGTTCTAGAGTCTTAGATAGAGCCCAGGTTTTGTGAATACTGTTGATTAGGGCCTGACAGACTGTGGCAATTTGCATTTTCTGGTTGAAGCTTGCATAAGAGTAACCTCCAGAATGACCTCTCAAATCTTTTTGAAATCTCATTGGCACTGAAACTTTATTTTGTTACATTTCTTTTCTCCCTTTTGGTCATAGGGAAGTTTTCGAAGACTGAATCTCTTTACTTCAGATTGGTTTCTTGAGGTCTTCTGTTTCTTCTCGAGTCAGAATAGGTTGTTGGTGTGTTTCTAGGAACTTGCCCATTTCATCTAAGTTGTCAGTTTGTTGGCATATAGTTGTCATATGATCCTCTTATGATTATTTTAAAATTTCTTCAGGGTCTATGGCAATGACACCCTCTCATTTATGATTTTATTTATTTGCATTTTTCTCTTCTTGTCTTTGTCAGTCTAGCTAAGGGCTTGCCAATCTTGTTGATCTTCTGAAAGGACAAACTTTTGGTTTATTGATTCTATTACCTTTTTTTGTGCTCCATTTCATGTATTTCCACTTTAATCTCTGTTACTTCTTTTCTTCTACTTGCTTTAGGTTTAGTTAGCTGCTCTTTCTCCAGTTTCTTCAGTTGTTCAGTTAGGTCTTTGGTTTTAGCTTTTTCTTCACTTTTTTTATGTAGGCATTTAAAGCTATAAATTTCCCTCTCAGCATTGCCTTCGCTTCATACCATAGGTCTTATTATGTTGTATATTCATTTTCATTTGTCTCCAGATATTTACTTTTTTTCTCTTGCAATTTCTCCTTTGACCCACTAATTGTTTCAGAGTGTGTTATTTAATGTCCATATACTTGTGAAAATTCTGGTTCTTCTGTGGTTACTGATTTCCAGCTTCATTCCATTATGATCAGAGAAAAGACCTTGAATAACTTCAACCTTTTAAAAAGTATTTAGACCTGTTTTCTGCCCCAGCATATGATCTATTCTGGAGAATATTCCATGAGACTGGAGAAGGATGTATATCCTGGTGTTTTGGGGCGCAGTGATCTATATATGTCTGTTAGGTCAGATTCATTTATCATCTTACTCAGGTTCTCTGTTTCGCTATTGATCCACTGTCTGGTTCTTCTTCTATTGAAGAGAGTGGTGTGTTGAAGTCTCCCACTATTATTGGAGAAATGCCTATTGCTCCCTTCAGTTTTGCCAGTGTTTGTCTCATGTAATTTGGAGCACCTTGATTGGTGCATAAATATTTATGATTGTTATTTCTTCTTGGTGAATTACCTCTTTTATTAATATATCATGTCCATCCTGTGTCTTATGACATCTTTGCATTTAAAGTCTATTTTTTTTCTGATATTAGTATAGCTACCCCAGCTTTCTTTTGTTTACTACTTGCCTGGAATTTCTTTTCCCATCATTTTACTTTCAACCTATTTGTATCTTTGGGTCTAAGATGAGTCTCTTCTAAACAGTATATAGACGGATCATATATTTAAATCTCATCTGCTAGTCCATGTCTTTTGATTGAGGAGTTTAATCCATTAATGTTCAAAGTTACTACTATAAAGGCAGTTCTTGATTCAACCATCTTATACTTTGGTTTTTGTTTGTCAGATTTATTTTTTTCTCTTTATCTCTTTATCCTTTAAGTTACCATTACTAATACTGTTCAATTCTGTACCCTTCTCCAGACCTCTCTCTCCTATCTTTTTTTTCAGCTGACAGAACTCTCTTTGGTATTTTTGGCAGGGCAGTTGTCTTGTTAACCGATTTTCTTAGCATTTGTTTATCTGTGAAAATATTAAACTCTCCCTCACTTTTGAAGGACAACATTGCTGGATAAAGACTACTTGGCTGGCATTGTTTCTCTTTAAGAATCCTAAATGTGTCAAACCATTGCCTTCTTGCATCCATGGTGCCTGATGAGCAGTCAGCACTTAGTCATATGTGGTGAATCACTTTTCTCTTGCTACTTTCAGGACTCCCCCTTTCTCTTCATCATGTGACAGTCTGATTAGTATGTGTCTTGAATTGGCTCTATTTGGAGTTCATTGGGCTTCTTTGATTTGCAGATTTATGGCCTTTATAAGGGTTGAGAAGTTTCCCCCAATTATCTCCTCAAAAAATCTTTCTAGCCCTTTACTCTTCTCTTCTCCTCCTGGGACACAAATTATTCTTATATTTGTGTGCCTCGTGTTGTCAATCGTTTCACTGAGATCCAGTTAGAATTTTTCCACCTCTTTCACCATTTGTTCTTTCGTGTGTTTGAATTCAGTTGCTCTGTCCTCTAGTTCACTTATTCTTTCTTTGGCCTCTTCAAAACTGCTGTTGTGTTTCTCTAGTATATTTTTAATTTGCTCTACAGTATCTTTCATTTCCATGAGACCAGCTATTTTTCTATTTATTCTTTCAAATTGCTCTTTATGCTCTTCTAGTGCCTGCTTGATATCTTCAGTGATCTAATTAAGGTTATTTAGGAGATCTGTTTGAGCATCTTTGATTAGTGGTTCCAAATTCTGTGTCTACTTCAGCTTTTTTATTTGAACATTTCACTTGGCCATATCTTCTTGCTTCTTCATGTGCTTTGTGAATTTTTTGCTGGTTTCTTGGCATTTGATTATTTTGATAAGATTTTTTTGGAAGTTGTTTTCCCTTGCTCACCTAAGATTTTATAGCTGCATGGGTTTGCATTAAAGGTCTCCTTTGGCACTTGGTTTGTCAGTAATTTCCAGCCAAACTAAGGCCAGGGCCTAATGCAGGGGGTGCAAAAATTTGCAGAAGTCTGTTAGAGACTGGGTAGAAAAACAGCTTGCCAAACTGCACTTTCCCAGTCTTCCCAGCAGATGGCACTCTTGGGCCACCTCTTCCCAACAAGCCCACCTCTCCCCACCTGTGGCAACCTCTGGGCAGGGACCTGGCCAGGCAACAATCCAGTCAAGGCTGCAGAACCCCATCCACGCTGAAAACCACTGGCTCCGGGGGTGGATTGTGGGCACCATGCCCCTGGGCCGAGACCCCACTTGTGGGCCCAATGAGTCTAGTGATTACCAGATTCATATGTGGAAAGACCTCGAGCTGCAGGAATGAGAAGTTCAACTTCCCCAGCCCAGAGCCTGCTGGGAGTGCCCTGCTTTTCACAGGCTGCAAAACCCAGGCTGGTGTGGAGCTGCAGGACTTGGCAGGTGTGTGTGTGTGTGTGTATGTGTGTGTGTGTGTGTGTGTGTGGTGGGGACGACACCTGGAATTGCAATGCAGCCCCCTGGCCCCTACCACTCTACTCGTGATCCGTGGAGAAAGGGTGGAGGCAGCAGGACCCAGATTGTCTCTCTTGTGTCCAGCTATCAGCTCTGCATGGCTCTGCGACCTCCCATCAACCCAAGGCTGCTGGCTCTAGGGTTCCCGCGTGAGTACTCTAGGCCGTGGACCGAGAGGTGAACTCCCCAGCTGGCAGCAGAAGTGGGAGTCCGATCCAGACTGCGTTTCTCCCTGGGCCTCGGGGGTGGTGGTGACTGAGCATGCTCACCCCAACTTCCCAGCCGTAGTTTCTACACTTTCCTTTCACGTCTTCCCTATGTAGTGCAGAGGTCCTTCTGATCACCGGAA
The DNA here is from genome assembly GCA_004026745.1 of Myrmecophaga tridactyla. Classification (NCBI taxonomy): domain Eukaryota; kingdom Metazoa; phylum Chordata; class Mammalia; order Pilosa; family Myrmecophagidae; genus Myrmecophaga; species Myrmecophaga tridactyla. Next base: position 14,780 of record PVIY010033919.1, on the reverse strand, counting down.
CTCTGGAACTGCTGTCCTGGCTGTTTTCTGCCTTTTCTCTAGCTGTTTCACGGTGGAGGAGTGAGCTCCGCCTTCCCTATTCTGCCATCTTCCTAGAAGTCCAGGGGGATTTCTAAAACTTCACTGCTTTCCAGGATCACAGAGCTCAGGGAAAAGTTTAGCATTGTCAGTCCCCCGATACCAAGCACATGTGGGGTTCTCCGCCTGATATGCATAACAGCCAATGTATGACACCCATTCCTACTCATGAAGCAGGAGATCAGATGGCCTATTGGCCCCAATATTTATCTCCTGGAATCTAAGGAGTTCAGGGTTTCTATGGATTCAACAAGAGAGGTGGAGTTGTGACCATTACAATATTAAGTATAAATATGGGTGAGACTAGGCTAGATTAACCATTAAAACATCAAATATAGGGCAGTTCAACTGTGGCTCAGTGGCAGAATTCTCACCTGCCGTGCTGGAGACCTGGGTTTGTTTCCTGGTGCCTGCCCAAGATTAAAAAAAAAAAAAAAATCAAGTATAAACCAGGGTGTAACTAGGCTAGAAAGACCATTACAAAAGTATAAACAGACGAAAGCTAGGCCGTAATAACCATTAAAATAATAAATATACATAAGGCTGAAACTAGTTGAATTTCAGTAATTTCTGGTATTAACTTCTGCTTATTCTACAAAAGAAAAAGAAAAATATCTAGATAATTACTCAGTAATCATAATCACTTCTTAATTCTTAATTTCTCAGTTTAAATTCCTCCCTTTTCATCTAGAGATATGAGTGAAGCTGATCTGGATAGGACTAAGGTAAATCAGAATACTGGGTAAAGGATGATATGGCCCATAGTTTCAAACTTCAACCTCTGTGTGAGATCAAAGGGAAAGATGTTTATTTGGTGCAAAATTTAAATTTTGGGTCGCATATTATCTAATTTAACTTGTATGGTCAGTTTACTTGAACACTATATTACATGGAATCTTGGATACAGCATGAGATCACGTTGGGTTGTACAGGTTAGTGTGATGCCCTGATATATCCCAGAGTAATTTGGGCAGAGAATAAAAAAGTATTTGCAAAGTCCCCTTGGGGGACTTGGGAGAAAGAAGCAAATATTCAACTTCCCTATCTGGGGACCTTCTGATACTCTCCCAAGCAAGGGGGACAACCAATTCAATAGGCCAAGTCCTCAGTCTTGGAACTTGCCCCTATGAAGCTTATTTCTGCAAAGCAGAGGCTAAGTCTACTGATAATTATGCCTAAGAGTCAACCTTGGAGAGCGTCTTTTGTTGCACAGATGTGGTCTCTCTCTCTAAGCCAACTTGACGGGTGAACTCACTGCCCTCCCCACTATCTGAGACATGACTCTCAGGGATGAGCCAGGATCTGAATTCATGGGAATGAGAAAGCCTTCTTGATCAAAAGGGTGAAGAGAGAAATGAGTTGGAATAAAGTTTCAGTGGCTGAGAGATTTCAGAGTCGAGAGGTTATCCTGGAGGTTATTCTTACACATTATATAGATCTCCCTTTTTAGTTAATATATATTGGAAAGTCTACAGGAAAGTTTCTGAAACTGTTGAACTGTATAACTATGTAGCTTTTACAATGTGACTGGGTGATTGTGAAAACCTTGTGTTTGATGCCCCTTTTATCCAGGTATGAACAGATGAGAAAAAAAAGGATAAAAAATTAAATAACAGAGGGAGATAAAGGGTAAAAATTGGGTAGATTGAAATACTGTGGGTCAATGAGAGGGAGGGATAAGCAGTATGGGATGTATGAGTTCTGTTTTTTTTTTTATTTTTTATTTCTTTTTCTAGAGTGATGTAAATGTTCCAAAAGTGATCATGGTGAAGAATACATGACTATGTGATAAATAAAAAGAATTCCTCCCTTTTGTTTTTGTTCAATTAATCTTGAGGGCTACCTGGGCAATGGCCGTTCTAACTTCATGCTGAAAAGGGGCATCAACATTATAGAGTAGAGGAATGAAATGGCTGTCATTCTTGGAGAGGCTGGTACCTCTGAGTTTCAGAGCTTGCCTGGCAGAAGAATGATCTGGAGCCCTCTCTGGAAAATAAACTATTTAATTGAAAATTATAGGATTAATCTGGGGTGTTCTTTAGAGTTTCAAGAATAGTGTTGCTAATATCTGGCTAGAGACCTACATAAGAATAACCTTCAGAATGCTCTCCTGACTCTATTTGAATTCTCTTAGCCACTGAACTTTATTTCTTTTCCCCCTTTAGATCATTAATCCATTGCTAAAATCCTGGTGTTAGGGAGGTTACAGCTGGAAGTCCCGTGATGTCAGGGAAAATTTATCCCTGAAAATCATGTCTCACAAAAGGAAAGAGGGTAGTGAGTTTATTTGCAGAGTTTGGAAGGGTGGAGGGGAGAGAAAGAGAAAGAGAGAGCGCTTGAGAAACACGGAGATTTTCAGGCATTATGTCATTAAATTAGGCAGGGATCCTATATTTTGCAGTAAAGTAGGAGCCCCTATTGCTTGAGAAAATGGTAGGAATTCCCTAGGTGGGGAAGATTAATAGTTTCACACTTTCTTTCCCATGCCACAAGGTATCTTGCAAATACTTTTTCATTTTATGCCTAAAACACTCTGAAATGCATCAGGGTATTATATCAACTTATACAGAATACTAAGATCTCATTCCCTATTCTAGGTTTCATGTCACATAAAGCTGAACTAGATTGTTTAAATAAACTGACAGGCAGGTTAAATCAGATAGTGTGGTACAAAAAAAAATTAAATTTTGGACAAAATAAATCTTTCATTCTTTGGCCTCACACAGAAATTAAAATCTTAAAGTACAGCTAAAGCTCAGGAATAAGTGTGACTGATGTAAGAGCTTACAATCTAGGCCTTAATTTTATAAGCATTTTCTAAATGAAGGTATTTCCAGAAATAAAAACATTTGACAATTGACTTATATTGGGGCCATCAACCACAATCATAACAGAAGTTTTGTCCTTTCTCACCTTTACACATTAACCAGGCTTATGTTAATTAACAGGTAGAACATGATTTACATACTTGCCTTGTTTCTCTTTTGAAGTCCTTTTGTTGAAGATAAAATTCTGACTTATAGCTGACCATGTGTACTTCTGGAGAAACTTTAGAGCAAAGTAGAGTAACTGACAAGGAAATTTGGTCATTTCCATGATCAACAATTCACACTGTTGACTAACATCATGCAGATGGGTATCAGGATATAACACGGATGATTGAGAACTCTGTCAAGTCTAGGTCATTTATACAATCTTCAAATATAGGAATAAGATTTTATCAATGCAAATTCAATCAACGGTAGGTTAGAAAAACCCTTTAATTTTGACAGCACTTACCAGAACACTTCTCATCTAACATATCCAACTCTTTCTAGCACCCTCACTTTTACAAGGTGAAAAAACAAATCCTTGGCAATAATTTGAAATAAAACACCCTGCTAGGGTTCAATTTTGGGAGGGAAACATCAAAATTTGTCAGGTTTGAACACTATGCTAAACAGTAAAATATATTACTGTGAAACAATGTCTGGCTCCTTGTTTAACCAAAGTGACACAAAGAGCCTTTTAAAATAAAGGATGAAAAGGTTAATATAAACATCAACAAGGATATTATTCTGATATGATATAGAATTTTTGTCTTCTAGACAGAATATTCATGTGGTTAAGGAAAACTTTTTGTAACCTTTCATTAACATCAGACCAACAATAAATAAATAAAAAAAGAGCAGACCAACAGTTCACAATTATTTTAACAGAGAAAAAATGAAACTCTAGTTTTGTACAGTTTGACACAAAAGCTCTTAAAAATATTATAAACACATCTATCAAGTTTTTGGTCAGCATTGACTACAACAAACAGACTTCATTTTCTTTTTTATGCATATTTTTACAATTTAAAAAAGGGTACATACTGTATGATTCCATTTACATGACATTTTGTAAAAAAGCAAAATTATAGGGATAGAAACCAGTGGCTGCCAGTGTGTTAGGGGAGGGGTTGACTATAAAGTGGAAGCATGGGGGAATTTGGGAGGTAATAGACCTGTTCTGTATCTTGATTGTGGTAGAGGTATATCAATTTTAAATTCAATTAAATTGGTGACTACTATGGATAGGTAAGAGAGCTTTCTTATTCTTAGGAAATACACCCAGAAGTTTTTAGGAGTAAAGGACTAAAGTGTACGCAGATTTTGCTTAAATGGCTTAGAGAAAATATTTGATGTATACGGAGAGGAAATAAGAAAGTAATGATAAAGCAAATGGGGCAAAATGCTATTAAAAGGTAAATCAGGGTAAGGTGTATATGAGTGCATAGCTTGTAATGTTATTTCTGTAACTTTTTGGAATTTTGAAATTATTTCTAACAGAAAATTGAAAAGCTTACATAAAGCCGATGTGTTTTTCCATACTTAAAATTGCAGTTTTATTATGGTGAAAGGATACAAATTAAGATCGGTCAAAGCAAGAGATGCATAGGGAAGAGCCTGGGAGAGGTCCAAATGCAGAGTTTCCAGCCATTCTTTCCCATGAAGTCATGGATGGTGTCACTTCCTTGCAGGCACCGTGTGACAAAACGCAGAGTATTGCCAACCATGCTAGCTCACCCAAGCTATTGGTGTCCCGAATTTTCACTGAGGCTTTATCACTTACTGTTCCTGTGACTGATCATTAGTCTCAAGTCCTTCCTGGAGGTTCAGGTTAATATCTTTCATCTCCATTCCTCCAGAGTTCTGAACTGATATGGCACATCTCAAGATCCCCATCATAAACCACATTGTTAGATTGTCCAGTGGCCAAAGCCTCCAAGGAAACAGACACTCTTTTTAAGAAGGGCATTTGAAGGGGCTATAGATCATGTCCCAGAAGCCAAGGACAAAGGCCAGACCTCTCTTTGGGAATGAATAATTTTTTACTACACAAGTAGTAATGTGTAGTATGCATTAATATTTACAAATAATTTACATAGATATTTTCTAAATTGAATTTAATCCTATGGAGAACTTTGCATGGATATTCTGAATTAGCATATGACTCAGGGCAAGTCATATTCCAGAGCTGGAATCCAGGTGTTCAGAATCCTAATTAAGCATTTTTCCCAGGCACTGTGTTCCCCATCCCATGTTATGTGCATTTTCTAGGTGCCCTGCAAATGTTCAGAAACATTATAGTTGTTACTGCCAGCAAATCAAGGACTGAACCAGCAAGGTCTATGACTGAAAGCCTTGCAGCATAATGTGACAAGGTGAGCCACCTGGACTCGTTGTGCTGCCTCAGTCATTAAAAAAGACAGCCCTATAACTTTCTAGAAACCTACAACCTCCAGATGGGTCCCTGGACCAGTTAAGTCCTGAAACCTAGAGGGCCCAGCCTCTCCAGAACATCAGATAGTTCCATATACCTAGCCCATATTATTGATGGTCCCTTCCAACATGAAAAAGTTAGAATGGCCATAGCCCAAATACCTTCAAAGAGTGGGATAGAAAGATCGAAGGTGATGATGGAGTTATACAGAGAAGGTAGCATTTAACAAATAAATATGATTGCTGAATCATCAATTAATATTTCTTTTAGTCTCCAGTATCTTAGAGCAGCTAGTAAAAACAAAAATTGTGGAATTGTAACCCATACCAAACTTTGAAATCTGTTGTTCAACTAGTTGTTGTGCTGTGCTTTGAAATTTATTGCTTTTGTGTCTACATGATATTTTATACAAAAAGAAAAAAAGTTGATTGTGATGATAAAAAAATATTTGTTCCTTTTAGCCTCCTATATTCTGGATCAGCTAGAAGGAAAAATCTGAGAGGATGGTATGGTAATCCGTGACACATCCTGGGATCTGTCCTATAACTACTTGTTGAAGAGTGCTTTGAAAACTATTGCTTTTTTCCCCCTTTTTTGCTTTGAATATATGTTATGTTATACGTAAAAAAAAAAGAAAAAAGGACAACCTTAGTCCCCTCCACTTCTTCTAAGTCACTACTGATGCTTAAGGTGATTGGGACTCATAATCCTGAGAAGTTTGAACCAAGATAAAGTCCATTTTTCCTGGTTTTCAGCTCTTATAGAGAAATTGCTTTGTAACATATAATGAAATATTTTAATATTGATTTTTCTTTTACTAATTTACTTTTTTAAACATTTTTATTGTGAAATATAACACGTATACAAAAGCAATACATTTCAAAGTACATTTTATCAGTTAGTTGTAGAACAGATTTCAAAGTTTGGTATGAGTTATAGATCCACAAGTTCAGGTTTTTCCTCTTAGCTGCTCCAAGACACTGGAGATCAAAAAGAAATATCAGTACAAAGGTTCAGTAGGCATACGCATTTGCCAAATCCTAACTTCTCTGTTATAACTCCTCCTTCTCCTTGGAGCCTTCTCCCAATCTTTAGGGATATTTAAGTTATGCCCATTCTAACATTTTTCATGTTGAAAAGGGGTATTGACAATATGGGGTTGGGGGATGGAATTTGTTGATGTTCTTGGAGAGATTGCTACCTCTGGGTTTCAGGACTTTTCTGGCTTAGGAAATCTCTAAAGCTTATAAGTTTCTGAAGAGTAAACTTAGTGTGTATGACTTTTGTAGGATCTCAGTTAGAGCTCTGGATCTTCTTTCTACCAAGTCACTACTGTTGGTTGGGGGCTGGAAAACCTTGGCAATTGGTAAGATGTAGCTGAAGCTTGCATAAGAGTAGCCTCTGGAATAGTCTTTTGAGTCTATTGGAACTCTCTTTGCCACTGATTACTTATTTTGTTACATTTAGTTTCTCCGTTTTGGTCAGGAAGGCATTGTTGATACCATGATGCTAGGGCCCGACTCATCCCTGGGAGTTATGTTTCACCCCTTGATGTCATGTCCACGTAGGGAGGAGGGTAATGATTTTATTTGTAGAGTTGGGCATAGAGAGAGAGAGAGAGAGGTCACATCTGAGCAACAAAACAGGTTCTTTGGAAGTAACTCCTAGACATAATTATAGATAGGCTTAGCTTCTCCACTATAGAAGTAAGTTTCATAAGAGTCTCAAGATCAAGGGCTTGCTCCTCACTACATGGGACATGACTCCTAGGGGTGTTAACCTCCCTGGCAACATGGTACAAGATGAGCCATGACCCAGCATCATGAAATTGAGAAAGTCTTCTTGACCAAGAGGGGGAAGAGAGAAGTGAGACAAAATAAAGTTTCAGTGGCTGAGAGATTTCAAACAAAGACAAGAGGTTATCCTGGAGGTTATTTGTTTGCATTATATGGCTATCCCTTTTTAGTTTGTGGTGTTTTGGGGTGGCTGGAGGAAAGTACCTGAAACTGTTGAACTGTGTTCCAGTAGCCTTGACTCTTGAAGATGATTGTATAACTATATAGCTTTTAGAATGTGGCTGTGTGATTGTGAAAACCTTGTGTCTGATGCTCCTTTTATACAGGGTATGGACAGATTTGTTAAAAAATAAGGATGAAAATAAGTAATAGAGGGGATAAAGGGTAAGAAATTGGGTAGATTGACATACTAGTGGTAATGACAGGGAGGGGTAGGGGGTCTGAGATGTATGAGTTTTTCCTTTTTTTTTTTCTGGAGTGATGCAAATATTCTAAAAATGATCATAATGATGAATACATGTAACTATGTGATGATATTGTGAACCATTGATTGTACACTATGTATGGATTGTATGTGTGTGAAGATTTTTCAATAAAAAATATTTTTTTTAAAAAAAGATCAAGGGCTTGGCCTATTGAACTGGGAGTCCCTATTGTTTGAGACAGTATCCAAGGTTTCCAAGATGGGAAAGTTTAATAGATCCATGTTTTTTCTCTCATCCCTCAAGGAACTTTGCTAATACTTTTTAATAATCTGCCCAACATAATCTGGGATGTATCTAGGTTATTACATTAAGCTTTATAGAATTGCAAGCCCTCATTCCCATTCTGGGGTCCATGTATTTGGGTTGTTCAAATGAACTATCCAGACAGGTTGAGTTAGTTTTGGACAGAATAAAGCTCTATTCTTTGGTCTCATACAGTAGGTGAAGTTCTAAAATACAGACACTGACATCCTTTACCCTGTATTCTGGTTTACCTTAGTCCCAACCAGATTGACTTCATTCTTATCTCTAATTGAAGCCTTACCTCTTTTTCAGCTTCTTTAACAGTTGTTGTATGGAGCAATGCCGACTTTCAGAGCTGCAGAACTCCTACTCTGAGTCTTAGGTGTCACAAGGGTACCCAAAGTTCCAGGAAAATAGCAGGTTAGACATATATAGCACAGCATCTCAGGATCTAGAAATAACACTTAAAGTTCAGGAATAAATGTGACTGTGCTAGAAGCTTATAATCTAGGCCAACATACAAAAGAGGGACAGTCATAGAATACATATTCCCTTTTCCATAGGGAGAAATTGGAAGGAACACAGGGGTCACCAGACCCAAGCTGCTCGAAAACCTGCAGGAAAAACTCCATTAGATTTCAAAGTCTGAGAGTCATTTATCTTTGGGGCACAGCAAGTCTATACAAATGTCCAAATTAAGTCACCAACAAGAGGTTACATTCACTCAAGAAAAGCTGATGAAATTCAGGGTTTCTCTCTCAGCTGGAAAGGCACATGGTGAACATGGCAACATCTGCTAGTTTTTTCTCCACACTTATTTTTTTCCCCTCTTTCTCTAGGCTTCTTGTTTCATGATCTCCACCAGGGGCATGTTCCTTCTTCATCTCCAACATTCTTTGGGTGCGTGGGCTCTGCAGTTCTCATGAGTCTCTTGTGGTTCTGCTGTTTTCATCATTCTGAAGGCTTCTCCAAAATGCTTCCTCTTTTAAAGGATTCTTGTAAACTAACCAAGACCCACCTGGTATGGGTGGAGTCATAGCTCCCTCTAATTAACAGCCACAATTGGGTGAGTCACATCTCCATGGAGATAATCTAATTGAGTCTGCAACCTGAAGTGCTGAATATGGATAAAAGAAATTTCTATTCAGGGACTGCTGCCTCCCCATGGTGGAATTAGGATTAAGGTGCAGTCTTTCTAAACTGCCAACTCTGGGGCTGCAGTATGTGCTTTGGTGGAGAATATGCTCGTGGGTCTGGTGGTCACCAGGCTCCGCTTGGGATGACCTTGAGCTAGGGATTGAGTATTTCAACTGCCTCAGCCCTCATCCATCCCAGAAGACCCTGGTGGTGCTGCACAGCTGGGCTCGCTTCCTTGGCTGCACCTCTCTGATAGTGCATGCCTGAGGGCTCAATGCCTCTGGGGAAAAGGAAAGCAGGAGTGAGACCCAACGAATCTCTTTCACGAGCCAACTGTCAGACCAGCTCTCCTCTGTGCTTCCCTCTCCTCCCAGAAGGAGTCTCTGCCACAAACCAAGCGTCTTTAGTGGTGTGTCCCAGGGGCCAGGGGTAGGCTCTGTGCACTGGCTGGAAGGTCTCTGTGTGCAAGCAAATTTAGTCTGCTGGCTTCCAGGTTCTCCACAGAAGCTCCTGGCTGTGGATGTGAGAGGGGAGGCTTCCCAAGCTGACTGCGAAGGCTGGCCCCCTCCTTCAGGACGTGGTCCTTCCTGTGCATCACCATTTCACCCAGGTGGAGTCACGACTGAGTCCACTCACTTCATTCTCTCCATCCTAATTTCTCCGCTGTTCCATCCAGGACCTTCCTATGTGGTATAGAAGACCCTCTCTGGTCACTCACACTCTAGAACTGCTGTCCTGATTGTTTTTCTGTCATTTATCTTATTGTTTCATGGAGCAGGGGTGAACTTAGCTGGTCCTATTCTTCCATTATCCTGGAAGACTACACTTTCACAAACTTCTACAACTTTCCATATCCATTCAGGTCTTGTCTTACGTATTAAAACTGGCCATTTTACTTGGACAAACCCTACTCCCTTAGATAAGCTTATCAAATTTCAGTCAGCATTGATCTGAATAAACAAAGTTCACTTTCAGAAACTTACTACAACTTTCCTTATGCAACCAGACTTTGTCCTACACATTCTCAAGGGTAAAACTATAATAAAGCACTTCTTGTTTATTTCACATACCCACACACTTTGTTACCAAAAAGATATTTGATACTGTCTTTAAACATCCTACAAAACATAATTATTTTTAAAATAAAGTTTGTCAGAATAGTAGATTGATTTCATTAAACACAAACCTACATTTTTTTTTACCTTCTTAAAGGTCTAATAGATATAATGTTAGTTTATTTTGTTAGTAAATTTCTATACATTTATGGAGCACATATCTAAAGTAGAATAAAATTGTATTTGGTTTAATAGTCATAAAAACAGGAATAATAGATTTTGTCACTGCAGTTTTGCAGCTATGTTTGCCTTCTGCTATTGGAGATTCAAAAAATTTTTTTGTTTTCATAATATCCTAATATTATGAACAATATCAAAGGCTTCAAGTTCTGAAAAATACACGATTGTTTAATTTTTTCCAAGCATAAATGCAGGAAAACTTTTCCATACCTTTCAAAGACATTTTCTTTTACTTACTGAAATTTGGCAGTTAGAGCTTATTCAATTACTCCTTTCCCAAGCATATGTGTATTTTAATAATGGTTTTTAATAGCTGTTACCATTGTAAAGTAATTTGGGAAAATGTTTTAATTGGAGAATTCTCTCAGAACCAACATGGTCCATTACACATCACCTCTGTGCCTACTATTTCTAATCTCTATATCCAGCAGAAAGAATTCTAAATCAATCCACCGACCCCCATCTTTCTGGACCCAAACTTTCCTCCATAGCTGCCTTATTTGGTTAATTCATGTTCCGCCTACCGGTGGCTCAGTGGTAGAATGCTCGCCTTCCACATGGGAGACCCGGGTTCGATTCCTGGGCCATGTACCCTCGCTCCCCCAAAACCATATTCAGCCTAGGTTTACAGGCCCTGGTGGCAGGGAGAGGTGAGATGGAAAGAATGAAACTTGGTTTTAAAAGTTTTCAATGAAGGTGGTAGGATTTAAGACCACTAAGATGGCTCAGTGTTGATGAGAGTTCCTATGCCTTTCTTTTATAATTGTTTTCAATCATTAGATCTATTTCGCCTAAAGCTGTGTCTTTGCTGTTTCCCTAGGCAGCCCTCTGCTGCCTTCAGAAAATTCCAGAGGGTGGTTTCTTTCCAGGTTTGTTTACGGTATTTTACAAAAACTAAGGCTTTGAACCCTCGTGCCTAGAGGGTTTTTTTCTTTTGGGGACTCCAGGAGTGTGTGCGCATGTGTGCATGTGCGTGTATGCACTTATTTATTTTTAAGCAATTAAAATAGAGCTCCTTTAAGAAATTTTGTTTGCCAATTTGTATTACCATCCAGAGGCAGGAAAAAATACATTGCACAGACAGACACAAGCAGAAAGTTAGATGCACAAAACCCCAGAAGTATAGAAATATAACATAACTTGAACCCTACTTTTTCATCTTTTCTGGTATGCTCGAATATTATAAATCCTCTCGGTCCACCCTGTTCATGTACTCCTATATGTACTTGCTGGGGAAATTTCTCTGGTTGTTTTCCTGCTGATTTTAGAGAACAGCCCTGGCCAAAGTGAGCATGCACGTGGGTATGGGTAGTGGGGACCATTTCCATCTCTGACTCTTTTACTAATAAAGGAGGATACAGAGGAGAAGGAGGGGAGGAGGTAGGGGAGCTTCCTCCTTTCCTGACCTATGCTGTCCTTCAGTTACAGCATTGAGGCGCAGCAGATGAAAGAGTTAATAAAGGTTCTATTGGATCATCTGAATTTGAATTAGGGAGGATATTTTAATTTTTTTCCACTGGTCCTTACAGGTAAAATTTTACATTTTCTCATCAACGTTGATTGCTGGGAGAGACAAAGGATTGAACATACATCACCTTATCCCATGTCTGCTCTCTTTTGCAGAACAACTCTTACTTCAGTACAGTGTTCTTTTTCATAGAGCCATTCTCAGTCCATTTCTCCCCTGATTCTAAATCATATTGAGGCCAGACTGTGTTACAGATATAAACATTTCTTTTCCATAGGCTAGTAACTGAAATCTTTCCATTTTAAAAAAATATAGCCCCATGGTCTACATTCAGGAGTACTATTACAATTAGAATTTCCCATTTTAAGAAATTTCTATAATCAGTAACCAATTAGGAACATTTGAACAATACAAATGCAGTAACATGCCAGCTAACAAATTTAAGCACTTAACACTTACTAAATATTTATGAAACATGCCAATTAATTAGACCAAACAACCAATTAACAATTAAACAAGTATTTTACTTACTATATCTAAATAGTACACCAATGAACAGTTAAACTGGAATTATACACTTACTTAATTTCATTAAATGCTAATTAATTGTTGGGTTACTTATTTTCCAGGAATATTTTCAGCAGACAAACTCAGTCAGGCACTCAAACCCCATACAAAAGCTCAGCTTAGGGCCTCCAAACCCGTTCAGAAGGGTACCCGGAAAACAGAAGGGTTGTAGAGGGCAGAGGAAAGGAGGCGTTCTGGAAGCCCAGGTCCAGGGGACTCGAACCACCCTACTAACTTCCCTGGTCCCCTTCTACCTTGATGACCCACTCACCCACTCAGATGTCCAGACTTGGAACTGGAAACGGCTTGTCCCTGAAGCTTTTTAAGGCACTGAGGGTCTGAAGTGCTGGCAGAGCAGAGAAAAACCTGGTTGCCAAGCCTCTAGATTAAAAGTCTAGCAGCTGCAAACGGCTCAGTTACCGAGCTCTCCTGTCCTGCCTGGACTCCAGAAATTCGGGAAGTCAGACCGCTTGCCTCTGAGGAAACTTTATCCCACCAGAGTGGCCACAATGATACCGAACAAATGTAGGGTTCTCTGCCCGACGTGCAGTACAGCCAATCCATGACACAGGAGTTTCAGAGAGAGAAAGAGTTTATTGCTATGCATGAAGCAGGAGATCAGATGGCCTTTGGCCCCAAAATTTGTCTCTTGGAGTCTAAGAAGTTTAGGAATTTTATGGATCAAACAAGGGGAGATGGAGAAGTTATCATTACAATATCCAGTATAAATAGGCTGAGATTAAGCTAGAATAACCATTATAATTGTAAGTAAACACAGGGCTGAGACTATTTGAGTTTTAGTTATTACAGGTACTTACTCCTGCCTATTGTACAATATAGAAAGAAAAAAAATCTATATAATGATTCAGTAATCATTAATAATGTGTTCATTCTTAATTTCTCAGCTATACCTCTCTATTTTTCAAGACACATGCTATTCATTGGTTGTTGAACAACTCAGAGGGGTCATAGGTCTTAACGGGACAAAGTAGGGTCCAAGAAGTCTCCTGGAAACTGCTTTAAGCATTGTTCCTGCAAAATAAGTTGGATCACCTGATAATAGGGGTGGCAAGGTTTTAGGGTAAAGTCTTCCAATCATGCAGCACTGCTCATTGTGTTTTTCAAAGCTAAGATATTGGTATCCTTGATGATGTTGTCTGCAGTCCTAGGTCAAGTGACCAGCCTTTTTAAAATTCAATTTTATTGAGATATATGCATATACCATACAATACTTCCAAGGTATACAATCAATGGCTCACAGTATCATCTCATAGTTAGTTGTGCATTCATCACTGTGATCAATTTTAGAACATTTTCATTACTCAAAAAAAAGAAAGAAAAATAAAAAAATGAAACCCAAAACATCCTATACCCTCTGTTTCCCCCTATTATTGACCCCTAGTATTGGTGTAGTACCTTTGTTACTATTGATGAAAGAATGTTACGATATTATTATTAATTATAGTCCATAGTTCGCAATAGGTACATTTTCCCACATATACCCCTCAATTATTAAGTCCATGGAATAGTGTCATACATCTTTTCCAGTTCATGAAGGAACTTCCTATATTTATACAGTTAATCACAATCATCGTCCACCACAAGACTCAGTGCGCCATACATTCCTGTGTTTTACCCTCCAGCTCTCCTTGTGGTGACATGCATGACACTAAACTTCCCCCTTCCACCACATTCATCCAAAACTCAGCACTGCTAATTAGACTCACAATAATGTGCTACCATTACCTCTATCCTTTTCCAAACATTCATGTTAGACCTAGTTAAACATTCTGTACAAATTAAGCAACTGCTCCCCACTCTCTGGCCTCATCCTATGTCCTGGTGACCTAGATTCTCGAGTTCATGTTGAGGAACCCCAGGGCCAGGTTTTTCTCCTTAAGATTCTGTGAAACTTGAGCACACAGCAGCCTGTGTGACCTTGGGCAGTTGGTCCAAGTTTAGTTTGTCTCCCTAGAGAGGAAAAAATGTGCAGATGGTCAATGCATGCCCTGCATATTCCTGGGAACCTTGAAATGTTACTGTTACTTGCCCAGCAAGCCCCTCACTTACCCGTGTTCTCATACTCAATGGTATGTCTTTGTTTGGGTCCCTATAACTGGCCCTGCTGGTTTTCACCTAAGCTCTTTTACACTCTGGACTGCCATCTTTGAGCTGTATGATTTCTCCTATATGGATGTTTCCTTAAAAAAAAGTTCATGTCTTAATCTATGTCTTTCGGCTGGAAAAACCCTGTTGGGCTAAAACACGTTGTTCTAGTTTGCTAGCTGCTGGAATGCAATATACCAGAAACGGAATGGCTTTTAAAAGGGAGAATTTAATGAGTTGCTAGTGTATAGTTCTAAGGCCGAGAAAATGTCCCAATTACAAGAAGTCTATAGAAATGTCCAATCAAAGGCATCCAGGGAAAGATACCTTGGTTCAAGAAGGCCGATGAAGTTCAGGGTTT
>PVIY010033918.1:0-27613 GCA_004026745.1 Myrmecophaga tridactyla | reverse complement strand
TGGTCGAGACAGAGGAGAGGTTGTAGGCTGGTTTTAATGGCTTCAATTTGCCAAGCCCTGGGGTCTGCGTTCTTTGAGAGAGGGATTCCACCTAAGTTGGGCTTCACCCCTCCCCTGGGGAAGGCTCATGTGGGAGACAGCCCTGAAAGCAGTCTGTTTCTGCCTGTGTGTGGGGCAGTTGCAGCCCGAGAAGTCCCGCTGCTGAATCCAGAGGCTGCCAAGTCTCCATAGAAACCACCATGAAAACCCCTGTTTTGTCCCTTTCCCCTTTTTCGGTTAGCTCAATAAGCGACTTCTGACTTGCCCAGTTTCGCGTGAGCTGGGGGTCTATTTTTCGTAATCAGAATTTGTTTATTAATGCCGCAATTGGAGCTTGGTTGGACTCAGTTCCTGCTACTGTTTCCTTTCTCTCCACGAAGCCGCCTATGGGGGAGGGGCGTCGGGCGCCGGACGCCATCTGCTGGCCTCCGCGGCTTTGGGGAACTCACAGATCCGAAGATTTTTCGTCCATCTAGCTGCTCCAGTCCTGGGCGCACTGTGTGTTCAGTCACTATCGTGGTTCCAGGAGCTGTTCTGTACTGTTTCTGGTTATCTAGTAGTTGTTCTGGAGGATGAACTAAAACACGCACCTTGCTAAGCCACCATCTTGGCCCCCCTCCCTCATGGCAAAATATTTTGAACTTGTGGTAGAAGGGATTGGCAAACTAGAAGATATGATACAGAAATGTACAGACTGGAGACATAGAGAAAAGATGGAAAAACATGATCTGGGTCTCAAGGAAATGTCTAAAATCATGAAGTACTTCAACATTTGCACAAGAGTGTCACAGATGATAAGAAAGGTGGAAAGGGGCAGAAAGAACACTTGAGGAAATTTTGTGGGAAATTTTCCAAGTCTTAGGAAAATCATAATGCACATACCAAGGAAGCACAACATACTAAAAACTGAATGAATTATAATAGGCTTAAACCTGTACAAATCCTAACAAGAATGGCAAATGTCAAAAAAAGGAGTGAATTCTGAAAGCAGCTGGAGAAAAGCAATTCCTCACATACAAAGAGAGTGTAGTAAAATTAAGGACCAATTTCTCATCAGAATCCATCGAGGTGAGAAGACTATAGTATGATATATTTCTGTCTGAAGGAGAAAAACTTCCAGCCAAGAATTCTTTAACTGGAAAAACTGTCCCTCACACATATGTGCAGTTTAAAATATTCACAAGTAAACAAGAAATATTTCCCCCTCAAGAAATATTAAAGGGAGTTCTGCAGGCTGAAAGGAAAAGAGAGGAGAGAGAAGCTTGGAGGACAGCATAGAAAATACTTTAACTAAGAGGATAAAAGAAAGGCAAAGAGAAGGATGACTTTCAAAATTAAAAAATAAAATGTTTGATGCAATTATTGCCTCTAGAGTAATAACAAGGCGTGAATGGATTAATGCACTCATCAAAAGATGCAAATTATCAGAATGCATGGAATGTATGATCTATCTAAAGGCTTTCCTTAGTCCAATGGCAACAAAGAGATTGACAGTGAAGGCTTGGAAAAATATCTTCCACGCAAACTGTAACCAAAAAGAGTTGGGGTAGCAATCCTGATATTGGACAACATAGACTTTAAATGCAAAATTGTTATAAAAGAAAAATAGGACACATTATATTCATGCAAGGGACAACTCCCCACGAAGAAATTGCAATCATAAATGTTTATGATCCTAACCAAAGAACAGTAAAAACATAAGGTCAGTAACTAGCAAACTGCAGTGAGAAATAGACAGCATTTTAATAATACTTGGATACATCAATACACCACTCTCATCAATACACAGAATACCTAATCAGCATATAAATGAGGGTACCAAAAACCAAATACTATGATAAATCAACTAGACTTAGCAGATATATAGAGAGCAATGGACACAAAAGCAGCAGGATATATATTCTTCTCAAGGTCCCATGATCATTCTCCAAGATGGACCCCATGTTGCGTTGCAAAACAGGGTTCAGTATGTTTAAAAAAATTGAAATGATCTAAAGCATTTTCTCTGTCTGCAGTGTATTTAATATGGAAATCAATAAAAAGCAGAAGAGCTGGAAAATTCACGAACATGTAGATGTTTAGCAAGGCACAAGAGCAATCTGTGGGTCAAAAAAGAAATCGCAAGAGATATCAGTAAATCCTTGAGAACAAATGCAACCAAAAACATGATAAAACAGATGTGATTCAGTGAACGCAGTGTAGAGAGGGATATTTATGGCCCTAAATTCCTGTATTATCGAAGAAGAAAGAGCTAAAATCAGTGATGTAATTTCACACTTGTGAGAATTAGGAAAAAGAATGGTAAATGAATTGAAAGCAAGTAGAAGTTCACAGTTCACCATGGGCTGTTCTGAATTATCTGTATAAACTGGGCTATAAACTTTGGACGATCATTATAGTACTACTTTGATAATTTTTCATCAATTGTTAAAACTGTTATCTACTGTTAACACAGAAGTAGAGCTACAAAAATGCATTATCATCCATTGCAACAAACTCTCCACAACTATGCAGGTGCTGATGGTGGGGTGGTGTATGTGAATCTCTATTTTATGCATGATTTTTCCTTAAGCCACAACTTCTTTTTTATATTCATTTTTTATTATGATCATTCTGTTCTACATATATGATTAGTAATACATGATATCACATTGTTGCATATTCATTATCATGATCATTTCTTAGAACATTTACATTAATTCAGAAAAAGAATTAAAAAGAGAACAGAAATAAATTCATGCATACCATACCTCTTACCCCACCCTTTCATTGATTGCTAGCATTTCAATCTAAATTTGTTTTATTATTTTCCCCCGATTATTTATTTTTATTACATCTGTTTTACTCATCTGTTGATAAGCTAGATAAAAGGAACATCAGACACAAGGTTTTCACAATCACACAGTCACACTGTGAAAACTATATCATTATACAATCATTTTCAAGAAACATGGCTACTAGAACACAGCTTTACATTTTCAGGAAGTTCCCTCCTGCCTCTCCAGTGCATCTTGACTAAGAAGGTGATATCTATTAATGCAGAAGAATTACCTCTGGGATAAACTTTCAACTCTGTTTGGAATCTCTCAGCCATTGACACTTTATTTTGTCTCATTTCACTCTTTCTCCTTTTGGTCGAGAATGTTTTCTCAATCCCTTGATGCTGAGTCTCAGCTCATTCCAGGATTTCTGTCCCACATTGCCAGGAAGGTCCCCACCCCTGGGAGTTACGTCCAACTTAGAAAGGTGGAGAACAGTGAGTTTGTTTGCTGCCTTGGCTGGAGAAAGAGGTCACATCTGAGCAATAAAAGAGGTTCTCTTTGGAGTGACTCTTAGTCCTAATTTTACGTTGGCTAGACTTATCCTTTGTGGGGTTAAGTTTCATATGAACAAACCCCAAGATTGGGGGCTCAGCCTGTTGCTTTGGTTTTCCTCACTGCTTGTGATAATATCAAGAATTCAACTTGGGGAAATTGAATTTTCCCCCTTTCTCACCGATCTCCTAAGGGGACTTAGCAAATACTTTTTCATTCACTGTTCAAGTCACTCTAGGATTTATTGGGGCATCACTCTGGACAAACCAACAAAATCTCATGCCCTACTCAAGGTTCCATGTACTTATTGTGTTCAACTAAGCTGTCTACATAAGATATATTAGGAAATGCACTAGTCAAAATATAAATTTTGTAGCAAATAAATATTTTTGCTTTAGTCTCACACCTAAGTTACAAATTAAAAATATTAATTACCATTTTCAACACACTGCAGTAATGACATTCCCATGTTCTTCCTCATGCAAAAGCATTTTTCAAATTTGTAGATTTAGGCACCAATTATACATCCTAGGCATTCCTAGATTATACCATCTCAATCTTTAACATCTATCTTTCTTTCTGATTTCATTTGTGCTTCCAGCCCTCTTCCCTCTACCATTCTCACATTCAGCTTCATTCAGTGTTTTAACATAATTGTAATACAGTTAGGTAGTATTATGCTGTCCATTTCTGAGGTTTTACAATCAGTCCTTTTGCACAGTCTGTATTCCTTCAGCTCCAATTACCCAATATCTTACTCTATTTCTATCTCCTGATGGTCTATGCTACCAATGAAACTCTCCAAATTTATTCACTATTGTCAGTTCATATCAGTGAGACCACACAGTGTTTGTCCTTTTGTTTCTGGCTAATTTCACTCAGCAAAATGTCTTTTAGATCCATCCATGCTGCTACATACATCATAACTTTGTTCTCTCTTATGACTGCATAGTATTCCATCATATGTACATACAAGAGTTTGTTTAGCCACTCATCTGTTGATTGACATTTTGGCTGTTTCCTTCTCTTCACAATTGTAAATAATGTTGCTATAAACACTGGTGTGTAAATGTCCATTTGTGTCCTTGCCCTCATGTCCTTTGAATAGATATGTGACTATGGTATTGCCGGGTGTTCTAGTTTGCTAGCTGCCAGAATGCAACACACCAGAGATGGATTGGCTTTTAATAAAAGGGAATTTATTTTGTTAGCTCTTCAGAGAAAAGGCAGCTAACTTTCATCTGAGGTTCTTTCTTATGCAGAAAGACTCATGATGGTCTCTTCTGGCCTTCTCTGCAGGCCTCTGTTTTCCAAAAGCTTTCCCTGGGGTGCTTCCTTTCTGCATTTCCAAAGGCCTGGGCTGAGCTGCGAGTGCTGAGATGAGGTATGTTGAGCTGCTTGGGCTGTGCTACATTGAGCTCTTTCATTTAAGCACCAACCAATGATATCAAACATCATTCATTGCAGCAGGCATGCCTCTTAGCCAACTGCAGATGTAATGAGCAACAGATGAGGTTCACATACCATTGGCTCATGGCCACAGCAACAAACTAGGTACCTTCACCTGGCCAAATTGACAACTGAATCTAACTACCACACTGTGTCACATGGCAATTCTATATTTAGCTTCCTGAGGAATTGCCAAACTGCCTTGCACAGTGTTTGTAATATTTGACAATCCCACCAGCAGTGGATAAGTGTGCCTCTTTCTCCACAGCCTCTCCAGCACTTGTCGTTTTCTATTTTATTGATAATGGCCATTCTGGTGGGTGTGAGATGATATCTCATTGTGGTTTTGATTTGCATTCCCCTAATAGCGGGGGAAGCTGAGCATCTTTTCATGTGCCTCTTGGCCATTTGTATTTCCTTTTCTGAGAATTGTTCAAGTTTTTGTCCCATTTTGTAATTGGGTTGTCTTGTTGTTGTTGAATTGAATAATCTCTTTACATATTTTGGATACTAGACTTTTATCTGATATATCATTTCCAAATATTGTCTGCCATTGTGCATGCTGTCTTTTTACAATTTTGATGAAGTTCTTTGATGCAAAAAGTGCTTAATTTTGAGGAGTTCCCATTTATTTATTCCTTCAATGCTTGTGGTTTGGATGTAAGGTTTGGGAAACTACCTCCTACTATAAGATTTATAAGATATCTCCCTACATTTTCTTCAAACAGATTTATGGCCTTAGATCTCATGTTTAGTTCTTTGATCCATTTTGAGTTAATTTTTGTTTAGGGTGTGAGATATGGATCCTCTTTCATTCCTTTGAATATAGATGTCCAGTTCTCTAGGCACCATTTATTGAAGAGACTGTTCTGCCCCAGGTGAGTTGGCTTGACTGTCTTATCAAATATTAATTGTCCACAGGTGAAAGGGTCTATATCTGAACAATCTATTCGATTCCATTGGTCAGTATATCTCTCTTTATGCCAGTACCATGCTGTGTTGACCACTGTACCTTCATAATATGCCTTAAAGTCAGGTAGTGTGAGACCTCCGACTTCATTTTTTTTCCTCAGGATACTTTGAGCTATTTGGGGCTTCCTGAACCTCCAGATAAATTTGGTTATTAGTTTTTCTATTTCTGAAAAGTATGTTTTTGGGATTTTAATTGGTATTCCATTGAATCTGTAAATCAATTTAGGTAGAATTTACATCTTAACTATATTTAGTTTTCCAATCCATTAACATGATATTCCCTTCCATTTATTTAGGTCTTCTGTGATTTCTCTTAACAATTTCTTTTAGTTTTCTTTGTATGGGTCTTTTGACACTTTAGTTAAATTTATTCGTAAATATTTTATTCTTTTGTTTGCAATTGTAAATGGAATTTTTTCTTTACTTGCCCCTCATGTTGTTCATTACTAGTGTATAGAAACACTACAGATTTTTAAGTGTTGATCATGAAACCTGCCACTTTGCCGGACTCGTTTATTTTCTCTGGTGGTTTTGCTGTGGATTTCTTGGGGTTCTCCACATATAGTATCATATCATTTGCAAACAGTGAGAGTTTTACTTCTTCCTTTCCAATTTTGATGCCTTGTATTTCTTTTTCTTGTATGATTGCTCTGGCTAGAACTTCCAACACAATGTTGCCTAAGAGTGGTGATAGTGGACGTCCTTGTCTTGTTCTTGATCTTCGGGGAAAGTTTTCAGTTTTTCCCCATTGAGGATGATGTTAGCTGTGGATTTTTCCTATATTCCCTTTTCCATTTTGAGGAAATTTCCTTCTATTCCTAGCCTTTGAAATGTTTTCAAAAGGAAAGGATGTCGAATTTTTTCAAATGCCTTTTCTGCATCAATCAAGATGATCATGTGGTTTTTCTGCTTTGGTTTGTTGATATGGCATATTATATTAATTGATTTTCTTATGTTGAACCATCCTTGCATACCTGGGATGAATCCTACTTGGTCATGGTGTATAACTCTTTTCATGCACTGCTAGATTCGATTTGCTAGAATTTTGCTGAGGAATTTTGCACCTATATCCATTAGAGAGCTTGGTCTGTAGTTTTCTAATTTTGTGATATCTTTGTCTGGCTTTGGTATCAGGGTGATGTTGGCTTCATAGCAAGAGTTATGTAGCTTTCTTACCCTTCAATTTTTTTGAAGAGTTTGATCAGGATTGGTACTAATTCTTTCTTGAATGTTTGGCAGAATTCACATGTGAGACCATCTGGTCCTAGACCTTTCTTTTTTGGGAGCTTTTTAATGACTGATTCAATTTCTTTAGTTGTGATTGGTTTGGTGAGGTTGTCTATTTATTCTCGAGTCAATGTTGGTTATTCATACCTTCCTAGAAAGTTGTCCATTTCATCTACATTGTCGAATTTATTAGTGTAAAGTTGTTCATAGTATCATTTCATTATCTCCTTTATTTCTGTAGGGTCAGTGGTTATGTCTACTCTTCTATTTCTGATTGCGTTTATTTGCATCCTCTCTCTTCTTCTTTTTGTCAACCTCGCTAGGTGTCCATCAATCTTATTGATTTTCTCATAAAACTAACTTCTGGTTTTGTTGATCTTCTCAATTGTTTTCATGTTCTCAATTCCATTTATTTCTTCTGTAATCTTCATTATTTCTTTCTTTTTGCTTGCTTTGGGCTTAGTTTGTTGTTCTTTCTCTAGTTCCTCCAAGTGGACAGTTAATTCCTAAATTTTTGCCCTGTCTTCTTTTTTTAATAAAGACTTTTAGAACAGTAAATTTTCCTCTTAGCACTGCCTTTACTGCACCCCATAAATTTTATACGTTGTGTTTTCATTTTCATTTGCCTCAAGATATTTACTGATTTCTCCTGTAATTGCTTCTGTGACCCACTGGTTGTTTAAGAGTGTGTTGTTGAGCCTCCACATATTTGTGAATTTTCTGCCACTCTGCCTATTATTGATTTTCAGCTTCATTCCTTTGTTAAATGTGAAAGTGTTTTGTATAATTTCAAACCCTTTATGTTTATTGAGACTTGCTTTGTGACCCAGCATATGGCCTATCCTTCAGAATGATCCATGAGCTCTTGAGAAGAAGGTGTCAGATGTCAAAGAGAAAGAGTTTTCAGATGCCATTCTTTATAATCAGAATGTCAGATGTCAAAGAGAAACAGGGAATTTTGAAAGTAGCAAAAGAAAACCATAACTTCTAATAAAATGAAAACAAAGTTAGTACAACATTGTGGGTTGAAATGTACATTTATGAAAATTTAAAATTTCCCTAATGTGGAACTCAAGGAAAATTGACTGCAATCGAAACCAAACTGGAATCCAGGAAAAATCTTAGACAATAAAACAAATTTATATTTTCAGATTTTCACTAATTCCTGCAGGTATTGTGTTTAAAGCATTCTGTGCCATCATATTTCTTTCCTACAGCATAACAGATCTTGTCTAATTAATTCAAGTGATTCTTTTGTTCCACTGACTCTCTTTCCACCAAAGGTAACAGATAAAAGCAAAACATCTACATTCTGGAAACTCAAGGAGATGAAACAGGTCAATACTCTGAATTTGCATGATTTATCCCAGAGCTATATGCTTGCATCCAATATTTCTGAGGAGGGTGATCTGAAATTGAACGGAAAATGAGAATGTTGACACTAGTGGAAGACCACTAGGAGATATTGTCCAAGACCCTCTCATCCAGCATTGGAGCTCAGTCAAATGCTTCTCTTCAAAACTCAGCTCTTGGCAAGGGTGGAAAGATTCAATCCTCCTATGTATCACACACATGCCCTTTGACACTGTGTACATTTTTATGGTGCATTCTTACTGGTGAGGGCTCTCTTACTGCTTTCTGTAGAGTATGAATTTAAATCGTGTTCCCTGTTTCTGAGAGTGTTTATTCTGACTTCCCCTACTCTTGACAATTAATCTTCCAATGAAAGCATACATCTCTTTGGTATGCTTTAAATTTTGCATGGAAAGATCCTAGTAATTAATTATTTAATTTATCCAATGGAATATTATTGAACAGAGCATACTGACTGAAAATTAGCTTTCTCCTCCTTCTATAACATAACATTGAAAGTTTGAAGACTGCAATCTAGTACCCCATTTCTACTGGAAAAATAATAATATTTCCCTCTGTAACATGGTGTTTATCTCTCACCATGATTCCTGAAAATTTCTTTTGCAGATATCTAAATTGTAATTACTTTTCAACATTTCCCTTCAAACAAAACCCAATGCTTCACTTCTTTCACCAATAGCACACAATATTTTTATTTTTGTATATCCATATATAGATTTTTCAAGAATGAAATTTAATTTTCTCTGCGAACAAATGTATTGCCTCAGTTCAGATTGAATTATAATTGTTATTACTTAATTTAAAGATTCTGGAGAAGAATAAAATTTTACCAAAAATCCAAGGAATTTTTTTTTAACTGAGAAAAAATTGGAATTCCTGAAATGGTACTAGAAGTAAAGTTTGAAGATTTGGTGTATATGGCAGAATAGTAAGGTTTCCATTACTCACTCGGGATATGCTATAAGAAATATCTTCTTTTCAGAACGTGTCTACTAGCTGGGTGCACTGGAAAGCAAACAGGAAGTCTTTGGAAATTTTGAAGGATATACAATCACCCTTCCTCCTCAATGACACTCAAGTGTAAGTTAGTTTTTCATCCTGCATGGTGTCTACATGATATGGTGTGACATGGCTGAAGTGGACTGGCCCTTAACAGGCATTTCTCCCACCCTCTGCTTTTGGATGCTGTGTTGGAATGGATGGCGAACTAGCAGGTGCATATGTAATCAATACTCATGGGAAGAGCTTGTTACCACATGAATTGGAGAAATTGTTGCATTTGCCGATCTAACAATTTAATGGAGTCTTCTTGATTATACCATGTTCCTGATGAGAGCAGAAGTATCACATTTCCTGTTCTCTAGTTTTCTTTTTTATTCAGTTTTTTTTCTAGTTGAAAGACATACCTCTACCTTGGTCAAAAATATTGAGAGAATATGGCTCCTAAATTTCTTCACAGTTTTTTTTAAAGATTTTTAAAAGAGATTTCTGCCTGAAGAAAAGGAGAAATGCAAATAAATTTTTAGATTCAGGAACTGATTGAAAATACATGGAGTTTCCTGGATACGATTCCGGGAATTGATGCGTCAACTTTTTGCAAGTGAGACCACAATTATGCTGTGTATTTTGGATAAATGTATACAACTAGTGCATGTTTAGCAATATCAAAGTATGATTCACAATAGATTGTTTGCAGTCATCCCTAAAGAAACTGCTTTTCAAAGATGTTTGGAAAACTGGTTTATGTGATAAAATTTTTATTGATAATTTAAACTCAATGAATGTGGAGTAAAGTGAGTCTTATTTGCCCTGGAGAGACATAAAAATTCACAAGCTGAGAATTTTAATCCTCAGATTATGGCACAATCAAAACCAAGAAATGTGCAGTGCTGCATGAATCAAATCTCTTTTCTCCATAAATTAGTGTTCTGATGTGGGTATGATTAAAACAGAGTCTGACCCTTTGTTTAATACCAAAGACATAAAGTGATTAAAATAATCGACCGTCTCTTTTTTTACCTAACTGAGCATTAGTTCAGAGCAATCTTTCATTTCAAAATATCACTGTAATTTTCCAATCAAAGAGATGACTCAAGGAGCAGATGATGAAGAAAACATTAGTGGTATTCTACCTCACAAAGAACACAGGACATCTACAAAAATTCGTGATATTGTTATTTAATATCTTAGTTTAATAGTTTAAAAGACACAGTTGGCAATGTGAAAATCACCCAAATTGCTCTTCAGGATCAGTGAAGGAGGCCTATGAGTGTAGGAAGTGCCAAGGGAAAGTTACTGGTAAAGGTCCCTGCCTATGAAAACAATTTTTAAAGAGCAAAACTATATACCTGAAAGAATCCAGTGATTAGTAAAACCATCAATGAATGAAGAATCAGGGCTGTAATGTCTCTTATATCCTTACCTAACTTTTACGGAATGTACAAGAGAAAGTCACAGATGGATATGGATGTGTCTTATTGAAACTCCATCATGCTGTGACTCAAGCACAGGATGTGCCCTATTTCAAGAGCTGATTAACACAACCCTGGCAGCAGATACAGAATATTTGAAATGACAAATGGTTTTCGCCAAAAACATATAACTCAAGACAGTTTATTTCTTCTTTCAGGGAGGCAATGCACCTCAGCCCCTCCAGTAATTAAATAATTTTATATGTACTAATGACCTGTATTAAACATTTACCACCGAGTATTCAGGCAGAAGAGTCTGGTGCAATACTGAATTCTGGAAATACATTCCTAGATGTCAAGTGATATAAAGAAAACACAGAATAAACAAGGTTTTATGGATGAAAAGTAGAGATGAAGTGTGGGTAATAAAGAATATTAACTTTAAGTACACTGATAAGAGTAACTTGATTCACATTTCCCAGTATTTAACCTCCGTTTATGTAGAGTAAATTTCCAAACTTGAGGCGAAGGATACTTTACATAGAGACTTTCTCAGCAGGAAATTATTTTTAAGGCATGCTTTATGTCCTTGTTTCTAAGACTGTCGATAAAGAGGTTCAGAATGGGAGTGACCACTGTGTACATCACGGAAGCTATTGCACTTGTCCTAGTGTTTTGTGTAGCTGAGGAACTAAGATACACTCCAGAGGCTGTAACATAAACAAAGACATCACTGAAAGATGAGACCCACAGGCTGAAATGCTTTAAACTTGCCTCCACGTGCTTGCTGTATTTGGAAATTCTCCAAATAGAGCATGCAATCTTAGAGTAAGAGAAAAGGATGCCAGCGAGTGGAATAACAGCCAAAATTCCAGTTGCAAAATATATCGCTAGTTCATTGAGGATGGTGTCAGAACATGCAAGTTGGACTACTTGAGTAAATTCACAAGAAAAGTGAGGAACTTCCAACTCTGTACAAAAAGTCAATCACAAAAACATTAGGCCATGCAAAAGAGAGTCCAGAGCACTCAACATCCATGATGCCAGTGGCGGGAGACCACAGAGCCTGGGGTTCATGATGACCATGTAGTGAAGTGGGTGACAGAGAGCGATGTAACGGTCATAGGCAATCACAGTTAAGAGAAAGTCATCTCATCCTCCAAAAGCCATGAAAAAATACAACTGGATGAGGCAGCTTCCATAATATTTATTTTTGGTCTCGGTCTGGATGTTCACCACCATCTTTGGGACAGTGGTGTAGGTGATACAGATTACAGCAAAAGACAGGTTAGCAAGGAAGGAGTACATGGGCATGTGAAGGTGGGCGTCAGGGATGGTGGCCCCGATGATGAGCAGGTTCCAAGTGAAAGTGATCAAGTACATCACCAGGAACAGAGCAAATAGGAGGGACTGCTCTTCTATGCCTTCTGAGAGTCCCAGGAGGATAAATTCTGAAACACGTGTTTCATTCTCTGGTTCCATGTAACTCATGAATCTGCTGGAACAGAGAACAGAGCAAAGCAGGTTTAGGTACAAGCCGCTCTCAGCAAATTAACATAAATTCTATGGCTTGCATTGCAAATATATTGACTTAATTATTTCTTATTCATTATATAGAGATTTAGTGCCCTTTATCTGAAAATGTCAGGGTAAACAAACATTCCTAGTTTTCCTTGATGCTATTGCTAAGAAGCCTTCCTTGTCCACAATTTTAAACTTTTTCCTAAGGCAGTATGTTCCCCCTCAAATGCTCTTAGACTTTATTTCATTCAAAAATCATTTGACCAGCTATTTTGCACTATGTGATGAAATAGTTGGGCCATGGATATTGGTGATGGTAGCACAATATTTTATTGTTATTAATATTGCTAATTGCATGATGAAAATGGATAGAATGAGAAGTTTGAGTTGTATATAGATTATTACCATAAAATTTTAAAAAATTCTATCTGTATAGATAGAAAGATCAATACTGTTAATATGCCATTTCATCTACATCTGATCTATACTTTCAACTCAACCCCATTCCTAATGTCAAGAATTTAGTTTGCTGATATTTGATAAAATAATTTTAAAGTTTGTAAGGAAAGGTAGAACTCCTAGACTACCTAGAAAATACTGAAGAAGAACGAAGTTGGAGAATATACAACTAGAATATAGAATATTATCTGATTTCAAGTGTAACAATTAAGACACAATGATTAAACCATGTTGTATTGGTCAAAGAGGCACATGAACTAATACGTGAGAACCAAATAGACACAGAAAGCAGATGTTAGGGAACTCAAAAACAGACCCACACAAATGCAGTCAACTGGTCTTTAAGAATGGCAGAAACAATTTTATTGAAAAAGTAAGATCTTTCAATAAATGCTGTGGGACAATGGCATACAAACATGCAAAACAAAAAGGAATGTGGCCAAACATTATATAAATTTCAGAAAAGTTAACCCCAAATGAATCCTGTACTCAAAATTAAAATGCAAAGTATACCTCTAGAAGTAAACAACCAACAAAATCTGGGAGCCTGTGTTTTGGTGATCAGTTTTTAGAAAGAGCACTCAAATCAATATCCATGACAGTGAACATTCATTAATTGGAATTCGTTAATATATAAAACTTATGCTCTATGGTAGATATTGATAAATGACTTTTATTCATATATACAAAGAATCATTAAGACCCATCTAAAGAAAGATAACACCCAATGGAAAAACTGGGCAAAAATTCTGAACAGCAAGTGAAATGAAGAAGATATGTAGGTGGCAAATAAGTATGTGAAAATTGGCTCAACATCATTTGTCATTAGGGAATTGCAAAATTAATCTGCAGTGATATACCATCAAACATCTCTTAGAATACCTTAGGATGTAAACACTGACACTACCATGGGCTATTGATATTGGGGAGCAGTACAGGCTCTCATTCAATGCTGGTGAGAATGCAAAATGGTGCAGCCAGAAGACAGTTTGGCAGTATTTTACAAAACTAAACTTAAGTCTCACCATTCAGTCCAGGAATTGTGCCCTTAATTATCCAGTTGATTTGATAAGTTAAATCCATACAAAAACCTATACATGAATGTCTTATAGAAGTTTTATATATAATCTCCAAAATCTGAAAACAACCAAGATGTCCTTTAAGGTCAATGGATAAACACACTCAACTATATAGATTCAATGAAATATTACTCAGTAATAAAAATGAATGTTCCCTCTAGTCACAAAATAAGGATACATCTTGCATGATTACAGGTAATTGAAGTGAAGAAGTCTAAACACCCTGCATAAGTATAATTTCAAATATATTACTTTCTGGATTAGTCCAAATAATAGAGACAATAGAATGAACACTGGTTTCAAGGGATTTGGGGAGAGGGAAGGAAGGTTGAATAGGTGAATCAGAGAGCACTTTTTAGAGAAATGAATCTATTTTGTATGATCCTATAATTATACATACCTGACTTTATGCATTTTTTAAACTGACATTTACAAAAGACAACCCTCAGTATATGCAAATAAAATTTTAACTGTCAGGAGAATAGAAGTGCCAGGATGGAACACAGAATGTGATAAAACAATCTAATTGGGTGGGCCACGGTGGCTCAGCAGGCAAGAATGCTTGCCTGCCATGCCAGAGGACCTGGCTTGGACTCCCTGTGCCTGCCCATGTAAAAAAAAATCTAATTGTGTTACAATCATATGAAACATGCCTACTGAGGGGATGAGGGGAAAAGGTGCTGAAATGGTAATACTAGATATGAATGGAGTCTGGAAAATAAAGGGGACAGAAACTATATAAGTAGTGTATTCTAATGGATAAAGCTTATCGTAAAAGAGTGTAGGTTGACAATTCTATCAGATCTGCACATGTATACTGGAATCAAGCCATTAAGTAGATGATATCAGGTGAGGAGAGTATGTTTCCCACTGCAGAGTGGGTGGTTAACCATAAGTAAGGGAAGAACAGTAAATGTTCTATCTGGCAATGGTTTAGAATGAGATGCATCAACACAAGAAGGTTAATATAGGTAGAAGGTTACATGTAGACATTTCTATCGGTCTGTGTATATGCACAACTTGACAGACACGCAATTTCCTTACTCTTTATTTGGAGAGCACATAGATGTCCTAGTAACACAGAGCACACATAGTGACGGCACCTTTATTTTAACACGATTCTTCAAAAAAAGTTTTCTTGGAGAAATGGCTGACCATATACAGGAAGAGCCTGGAGCAACTTGTACCATCAGAAATTAAGTAGGTACTAAAATGAAACGTTCAATGATCAGGATAAATCCAAGATCTTTATTTATTTATTTTTACATGGGCAGGGACTGGGAAACGAACACGGGTCCTGTGGCATTGCAGGCAAGCATTCCTGCCTGCTGAGCCACCATGGCCCAAGACTTTTATTTTAACATTATTTTTCAATAAAAGTTTCCTTGGAGAAATTGCTGAATCTAGACCTGGAATAGAAATATACAGGAAGAGCCTGGAGCATCTTGTACCACCAGAAATTAAGTAGGTACTAAAATGAAGCATTCAATGAGCGGAATAAATCCAAGAGTCACAGAGCACCTCTGAAAAGTATCCCATTGCTGAAATGGAAATAATCTTCACAACAAAAAAAATAAAGTGGTATTGTATCACAAACCAAAGTATAAAATAAAGATCATGAGTCTACAATTATTTAAAGAAAATATGTAATATATGAGTAAGAAAACAAAAATATCCCATGCAGATGTTTGCAAAGTTTTATGTAGATACTGTTGTCTCCAGAAGGTGAGTGGATTCCCACTCCTAAAGTACTAACCCCCTTCCAAAGATGATATATGGAAAAACAGGAAAATGAGGAACTTTAAAGTGGGGAAACCTGGTAAGCATTGTTGATGAATGACAACATCTACAGTGAAAAGCAACATTGCTCGGATGTGCCCTGCATACATAATGTAACAAAAATAGAATTTTAAGTCTGGTGCCTTTCTCCATAACCAATAATCTCAGTCTAATCATGAAGAGCACATCAAACAAATTCCAACTCAGGGGCAATTTACAAAATACCTTGCAGCACACTTGAAAAATATCCAGGTCATCAAAAACAAAGAGAGTCTGAGAAACTGTCATTTGTAACCCATGCATGTAATGTGGTATTGGGGATGGAAGGTGTTCAGAATAAGCAAAAATGGGTGTGATTTTCTGGAAACTGTCTCTATATCCTTGTAATTTTTCAATGTTTCACTCTGATTTTTAAATTTATTTATTTATTTATTTATACATGGGCAAGCACAAGGAAGCATTCTGCCACTGAGCTACCATTGCACTGCCCCCACACTGTTTTTTAAATTAGATTTATGAAGAAATAAAATTATTAGTGAAATACAAAATCTAGGAACAAACTCTGAGCTTCATTCCAGATGTGAGCATATGCCTTGGAAAAGAATATGACTTTGCTATAAGTCTCAATTTATCTCCCATTAGATCAGAACAGAGATATCAATTTAATTTAATAATTGACAGAATTAAGAAAAAATAATGATTATAACATGTCTTACATTGTGCTTAGTATTAATGAAGGATATTTTTATATACTGTAATTCAACCCCACCCATACTCATTCCCCAAACCTCCAAGCCCACTGCCACTGTGCAATTTCCAGCCCTCATCACTTCCCCAGGAATTTGACAACAGAAACCGATTCAGAACTCTCCACATGGCAAGAATTTTCTTGAACATCACCTTTGATAAACTCTACAGTGACTCTCCAATAACTTCAAACATAAATATCAATCTTGTGGACAAAACGCAAAGCTCACAGTTATCTGACTGCTGACAACCTTCCCCAGCTCATGTTGCTTTTCTCACACCCTCCCTACCATTGTTCATCAGATATTAAGGTCTACCTTTAAACTTGACTGCACCCTACAAGTATATCAATCACACACTTGTGTCCCTGTCTTCTTTTCTTAGTGGGTTTTTATGCTCTATCCTCTTAGAATTGCTAATGTAAAGAAAATATTCTTCTGGCCAGGCTCAGTACAATTATGAGTACCCTTGGGAAGCCTTCAAAAACCTCAAGAGATGAGTCCAAACTTTGTATCCACTTCGTCAGGACTTCAGTTTCTATCTCAGGATATTGCATGTGCTCATTTCTATGTTTGTTGCTGTATTTAGATGTAATGCCTTTGAAATAAAAAAAACTGTGTTATTTATTCTGAGAGTAAAACTTTGTGCCTCCCAAGAAGGAATTAATGAATGGGTTTGTGTTGAATGATTTTAAGAAAAAAAATTGGGGAATGTCATCCACAAGATACCTCTATGAAGGAGGCCCACGAGAGTGAGCTAATATTACATGAGAAAGATACGGGAAAGAAGATAATTTAGTGTATTCATCATCTCCTTCAACCACAAGCTTTTTACCTGGGTAGGATTTGGACGAATTTGTCTCTGTGTTATCCTTGTTGATGACCCTAAGGTTACACTCAATAAACGGGACTGTGGACTCATAATACATTCTGGACCCTTATGACCAGACTCTGCTTCACCCAGAAATTATCAAAAAATATTCTGAGTTCACCAATGCCGAGTCTTCCCTAAATCATGGATGAAGTTGGAAGCTCTGCTCCCAGGAAGGGCAGGAAGATGTAAATACTCTTGAAGTCTCTAGAAGGTAAATTTATGTTTCTACCTCAGCAGAGATTGGTAAACCAGGCTTGAGACAGTGTAGGCAAAGCATTTATGTTTCCATGCTTTTATTAATTTATTACCATTTTCCTCATTAATGAAGTATTCTTTTGTCTCTGTGCTCCCTAAGATATTTAGGTCTCTGGAGGGAAAAAAAGGTAATGCAATGCAGACTTGGGTCCACTTTGACCCTTGGGAGAAAGCTGTGGAGCATATTGTTCATCTTTTATCCCAGTAGACTCTCACTGTACAGATATGTGAAGGAAAATCTGTCCTTCACATATATGTACAGTTTAAAATATTCACAGTTAAACACGAAATATTTCTCTCTCAAGAAAGATTAAAGGGAGTTCTGCAAGCTGAAAGGAAAAGAGAGGAGAGAGAAGCTTGGAGGAGAGCATAGAAAGTACGTGTAACTAAGAGGATAAAAGAAAGGCAAATATAAGGATGACATGCAAAATTAAAGGATAAAATATTCGATGTAATTGTTGCCTTTAGAGTAATAACACAGCATGAATAGATTAATGCACTCATCAATAGATGCAGATTGGCAGAAGGCAGGAAATGTATGATCTATCTAAAGGCTTTCTTTAGACCAAAGGAAACAAAGAGATTAACAGTGAAAGCTTGGAAGAACATGTTCCAAACAAACCGTAACCAAAATAGCTGGGGGAGCTATCCTAATATTGGACCACGTAGACTTTAAATGCAAAACTGTTATATGAAACAAATAGGACATATTGTATTAATGCAAAGGACAATTCCCCACAAAGAAATCACAAACATAAATATTCATGATCCTTACCTGAGAACAATAAATATATAAGGTCAGTAACTAGCAAACTGCAGTGAGAAATAAACATCATTTTAATAATACTTGGATACTTCAATTCAGCACTATCATCAATACACAGAATATCTAATCAGTGTATAAATAAGGAAAGCAAAAAACCTGAATACTATGGTAAATCAACAAGACTTAACAGATATGTAGAGAACAATGGACACTCAAGCAGCAGGACATATATTCTTCTCAAGATCCCCTGTTCATTCCCCAAGATGTACTGCATGTTGCATTGCAAAAAGATTTCAGTATATTTAAAAAAATTAAAATGAACTAAAGCACTTTCTCTAAATGCAATATATTTAATATGGAAATCAATAAAAACAGAAGAACTGGAAAATTCACATATTTTGTAGAAGTTAAGCAAGACACACAAGCAATCTATGGGTCAAAGAAGAAATTCAAAGAGAAATCAGTAAATATTTGAGAACATATGCAACGAAAAACAGATATCAAAACAGATGTGACTCAGTGAAGCCAGTTCTGAGAGGGATATTTATGGCCCTAAATTCTTGTATTATAAACTAAGAAAGAGCAAAAACCAGTGATCTAATTTAACACCTGGGAGAACTAGAAAAAAGAATGGGAAATTAATCCTAACCAAGTAGAAGCCCACAGTTCACTATGGGCTGTTCTGAATTAATCTGTACAAACTGGGTTATGAGTTGAAGAAGAGATTCAACATACAGCTACTCTACACTAAAATCTAATATTAATGGGAGAATCTGATTGCCAGAGCTACCTATCAAAATATTCAAATGACCACAATTCACTAGAAGATTTGAAGATATATAAAGAAAGAGGAAGATATGACCCATTAAAATGAAAAATAAATACAACTTCAAAGAAGTGCTGACATTGGAAGAACTAATCAAAGACATAAAGTGAAGTCTTCTATATAGATTCACTGAACTAAGGGAAAACATGGACATAGAACTCAAGCAATGCAAGAAGATGATGCTTGAATAAAGGGAAGAATTAATAATTTTGAAAAGGCAGTTTGGTACTTCATTAGGAAGTTAAGTATAGAATTGCTGTGTGAGTCAGCAATCCCTTTACTAGGAATATATTCAGAGGAACTGAAAACAGGGACACTAATGAACATTGGCACACCAATGTTCATAGTGGCATAGTGATGGAAACAACCCAAGCATCTATCAACGGACAAAAGGCTAAAGAAACTGTACTATATACATATGATGGAATACCAGGCAGCTGTAAGACAGAATGAAGTCGTGAAACATGCAACAACATGGATGAATCTTGAGGATGTTTTGTTGCACAAAATAAGCCAGAAACAAAAGGACTAACCATGTATTGTCTCACTAATATGAAATAACTATAATGAGCAAACTCTGAGAGTTGAAGTTGAGGAACACAGGTTGTCAAGAGATAGAAAGAGGGTCGAATTTGGGCACTTGATGCTGAAGGAGTACAGAATATTCAACAGAATTGATAGTCAAAATCCAGAAATGGATACTACAATACTATATGATGGTTGCACAATATTGTAAATTAAGTGAACAAAGCTGCATGTGAGCATGGTTGAAAGTGGAAGTCTAGGGGCTTATATAACACCAGAAGGAAAGATAGGGGATAAAAACTGGTCTGTATAACTTATCAATACCTAGAAAGTTTGCACATGAGGGAGAATAAATTAATTTCACCATTGTAAGGTGTTAAGAAATAGGATGGCATACGGAACAATTACAATTAATGCAAACTAGGATATAGTTATTAGTAACATTGCAATATTCTTTAATTAATTGTTAGAAAAAGCAAAATACACAAACTAAATGTTAACAGAGGAAAATATAAGGTGAGTTAAGGGATTCTTGTTGTAATTTCTTTGTGTTTATCTTCTTTCTTGGCAAACGAATTGGAAATGTTCTCATATAGATCGGGGTGGTGAAAGCATAACCATGTGAATATAGTGGAACGCACTGATTGTTTACTTAGGATGGATTGTACTTAAATTACTTAGGGAAAACATAGAAAAAAATGTTTTGATAAACCTTTTGTAAACAAACAGAAGGATAGAAGTGCTAGAGAAATGTGGAGAGAGAGAGAGATATATGTGGTCATTGTTGTTAGGGAAGTAGAATGGGGCAGCCCCTCTGGAGGGCAGTGTGGTGGAGGCCACAGGAGGCCAAATATACAGTTGCCATAGGATCCTGCAAACCTGTTATGAGGTATTTCCATTGAAGAACTGAAAGGAATAATTTGAATAGACATTTGTGCACTGGTGATTATGGTGGCAGTTTTTGTGATATGCAATGGATGAAGATGGACTAAGGGTACTCGGCTGATAAACAGAAGGTCACACTGTAGTGTAACATTCAATGGAACATTGAGAGGCTGCAAGAAGGAATGAAGTTTGAAACAAGTAACTAGGTAAATGAAACTTGAGGACAGTATGTGGAGTAAATAAGCCAGGAACCAAAACATACATAGTATAACATTTCACTAATATTGACTAACTATGATGTGAAAACTCAGAGAATTGACCTCTAGAGCATAGATTAACAACAGAAGTCCTATTG
The DNA here is from genome assembly GCA_004026745.1 of Myrmecophaga tridactyla. Lineage (NCBI taxonomy): Eukaryota > Metazoa > Chordata > Mammalia > Pilosa > Myrmecophagidae > Myrmecophaga > Myrmecophaga tridactyla. The sequence goes on along the minus strand of PVIY010033918.1, from coordinate 6,757 downwards.
GAAAAACTCCTAGATTGTAAGCTCTTATAGCAGTCACACCTATTCATGTGTTTTAACTGTTATTTCTAAATTCTTAAGTGCTGAGTTCGTTGTGTATAACCTGATCCTTCTGCGAAATTTGGGTATCTGTGCAACACCCAAGTTTGAAAGAGATCTGAAGCTATGAGAGCTAATACTACCCCATACACCAATTGTTACAAAAGCTGAAAAAGAGACAGATTTCAATTAGATATATGAAGGAAGCTGATGTGGTTCGGACTTGGGTAATTCAGACTAAACGGTAAAGAATGATAATAAGTGCATTTTAAAACATAAACTTATGTATGATACAAAAGGAAAAGCTGTTTATTTGGCAAAGTTTATATTTTCAATAGCACAGCAGATTTAACTTGTCTGGTCGGTTTACTAAATAATCCCTAATCTCATGGAATCTTGAATAGTGAGAGAGAACTTGTTGGTTTGTAGAAGTTAGTGTGATGTGTTGAAACATCCCAGAGTAATCTGGGCAGAAGATAAAAAAGATTTGCAAAGTTCCCTTGAAGCACTGGGGGAAAACATGTAAATATTAAGCTTCTCCATATAAGGAAGACCTGATATTGTCAGAAGCATTTCGTACTACCAATTTAATAGGACAAGACCTTGATCTTGGGATTTGCCCTTACTGAAATATATTTCTGCAAAGAAGTTAAGACTGCTTATAATCATACCTAAGAGTCACATGGATGGAACTTCTTTTGTTGCTCAGATGTAGTTTCTCTCTTTAAGATTTCTCCACAGGCAAACTGACTGCATTCTACCTAGATGGGACATGACTCCCAGGGCTGTAAAACTCCCTGGCAACATGGAACATGACTCCTGGGGATGAGCCTGGCCTGAGCATCGTAGGATTGAGAAAGGATTCCTGACCCAAGGGGGGAAGAGAAACGATGCAAAAGAAAGATTTAGTGGATGAGTGATTTCAAGTACAGTCAAGAGGTCATTCTGAAGGTTATTCTTATGCATGAAATAGATATCCCTATTCATTATTTTTTTAGGCATTGGAAAAACTAGAGGGAAATACCTGAAACAAAATGTAGTCTGGTCTTGAAGGTGATTGTATAGTATGTGGTTTTTACGATGTGAGGAGTGATTGTGAAAACCTTGTGACTGACACTACCTTTATCTAGTGAATGGACAGATGAGTAACAGCATAAAGACAAAAATAAATAATAAGGAGGAAAGAGGGAGGGATGTTTTGAATGTTCTTTTTTACTTTTATTTTTACTCTTATTTTTATTGTTTATGGCGTAATAAAAATGTGTGAAAATAGTGTGTGATGATCCATGCACAGCTATATGATGATACCGTGAACACGGATTGTATGCCTTGGATGATTATATGGTATGTGAATATATGAAAATAACCTTGCATTTAAAATAGCAAATTGAACAATACAAGTGCTGGAAAAAATGTGGAGGGACACTATTGGTAGGGAAGTTGAATGGTGCAATCCCTCTGGTGGGCAGTGTGCTGGTCCCAATAGGAGGCGAAGTATAGGGTTGTCATGTGATCCTGCAATCCCAGTATTAGGTGTACAGGTGGAAGAACTGAAAACAGGGTGATGAATAGACATTTCCACACTGGTGTTCACGGCAGCAATATTCATGATTTGCAATGAATGGAGGTGACCTAAAGGTGTATTGACTAAGGATCAGAAGTACAAACTGTGGTGCATTACATATGATGGCATATTGAGCAGCTTCAAGAAGGAAGGAAGCTGTTAGTCATAAAACAAGGTGAGTGAAACTTCTAGTTTACTAGCTGCTGGAATGCAATATACAATAAATGGAATGGCTTTTAAAAGGGTGGATTTAATGAGTTGTTAGTTTACAGTTCCAAGGCTGAGAAAATATCCCAATTAAAACATGTCCATAGACATGTCCAATTTAAGACATCCACAGAATGATACCTTGGTTCAAGAAGGCCAATGATGTTCAACATTTCTCTCTCAGCTAGAAGGGCACAAGACAAACATGGCAGTGTCTGCTGGCTTTCACATGGCTCTACCAAAAGAGGGACTCTCTCCAAAATGTTTCCTCCTTTAAAGAATTCCAGCAAGGAACCCCACATTCAGTGGGTGGAGACACACCTCCATGGAAATCATCTAATCAGAAGCTACCACCCACAATTGGGTGGGTCACATCTTCATAGAAACAAACAAAATGCTCCCACCCAGCAATATTGAATGAGGATCAAAGGGCATGGCTTTTCTGGGATCCAACACAGATTCAGACCAGCCCAAAATTTGAGGACATAATGTTGAGTAAAATAAGCCATCAATGAAGGACAAATATTGTATGGTGTCTGTCCTGGTTTGAAAGGATTACATACCCTAGAAAAGCCATGCTTTAATCCTGATCCATCTCATGGAGGCAACTATTTCTTTTAATTCCTGAATAGGGCGTGAGATCTTGTTTTTCTGTACAGATTAACATAATACCCTGATACATTCCATAACATTTTGGGCAGAAAATAATACAAAGTTTGCAAACTCCCCTTGAGGGACTGGGAAAATGTTGAAGTATTAAACTTCCCCATCTGGTGATTTTTTAATATGATCTCAATCTTAAGGTATGTCCTTATGACAGTTATTTCTGCAATGGTGATGTTAAGTCTACTTACAATTATGCCTAAGAGTCACGCTCAGAGAATCTCTTTTGTTGCTCTGATGTGGTCTCTCTTTGAACCAAAGTCTGCAAAAACCTCACTATCGTTTCCATTTTGGACATGACTCCCACACGTGTGGCTCCCTGGAAACAAAGTATATTACTCCCAGGGTTGAGCCTGGCAGTGTCATCATGGGATTGAAAATACCTTGTTGACCAAAATGAAGAAAGGAAATGAGGCAAAATTCAGCTTCAGCAGTCAAGAGATTTCAAATAGAGTAGAGATGTCATGTTGCAAGTTACGCTTATGTAGGCTTCAACCAGGTATTAAATATTGCCACAGTATGCAAAGCCAACACCAAAAGTATTTCTTAAAATCCAAAAGGCAACCCTGGACTCTAACAAAGAATCTATAAAAGTTATTTTAATTAAGTTTATTTTTTTTCAGAAACTATAGGACTCCAAATTGTTGGTATCCCAGAAAAGTTCTGAAACACAGAGGTAACATTTTCTCAAATGACATCAATCAGTTTCTTTTCCTACCCATTAAGGTCAACACCCTTTTCCAGCATGAAGATAAAATGGCCATTGCCAAGATTTCCCTGAAGATTAAGAGAATGATCAAATGAGAGTGGAGGTGTAACTGGAAATTAGAATTTAACAAATGATTGTGACTACTGAATCAAATAGATATGCCACAGCCTTTTCATTTTCTAGTACATTAGACTAGCCAGAAGGAAATACCTGAAACTGTAGTCATCCATTAACCTTGAAAATTGATTATGATTGCATACCTATAGAGCTTTCATCAAGTGACCATCTGAGTGTAAAAACCTTGTGACTGAAAATCCCTTTATCTGGGGTATGGGTAGATAAGAATTTAAAAAAATGCGTAAAAAATAATGATAATGGTAGATTGGTAATATGGTGGGGAATACCCATATGTAAACTATGGGCAATCATTACAGTACTACTTTGTTAATTTTTCATCAATTGTTAAAAGTGTTAATTACTATTAACACAGAAGTAGAGTTCCAAAAAAACTGTTTGTCATCCATTGTAAAAAAGTCTCCAAAGCAACACAACCGTTGATGGTGGGGTGGTGTATATGAATTTGCATTTTATGCATGATTTTTCTTTAAGCAACAAATTCTAATAAAATGAAAACAAGTCAAATAGAGCATTGAGGGTTGACATATACATTTATGAAAATTTAAAATTTCCTGAAATGGAACTGAAAGAAAATTTTCTGCCATAGAAACCAATGTGGAATCCAGAAAAAGACATTAGACAATAAAACAAATTTATACTTGTAGATTTTCCCTAATTTCTGCAGCTATTGTATGTAGAGCATTCCCTGCCATCATATATTTTTCCTACAGCACAACAGAACTTCTCTGGTTATTTCAAGTGATTCTTTTGTTCCACTGACTATTTCCACCCAAGTTAAAAGAGAGAAACAAAAACATCTTTTCAAATCTTTAAGAGATGGAACAGATGAATAATCCCAGTTTGAATGATTTATCACAGAAGTACATGGTTGGATCCAAAACTTTTGAGGAAGGTAATCTGAAATTGAAGGGAAAATGAGAATGTTGACAGTGGTGGAAGACCACTTCGATGTGTTGTCCAAGACCCTCTCATCCAGCATTAGAACTCCGTCATTTGCTTCTCTTTGAAACTCATTTCTTGTCAGGGGTGGAGGGATTTGATCATCTAAGTATCACATACATGCCCTTTGATAGTGGCTACATTTTTATGGTACATTCTTAGTGGTGAGGGCTCTGTTATTGCTTTCTACAGTGTATGAATTTAAATCGTGTTCCCTGTTTTTGACTGTTTATTCTGACTTCTCCTACTCTTGACAATTAATCTTCCAACAGAAAGCATGCATCTTTTGGAATGTCTTAGATTTTGCATGGAAGGGTCCCAGTAAATAATTATTGGATATATCCAATGGAATACTATTGAACAGGGCATATATAACATATATCCTTCTATGTGACATAACATTGAAAGTTTGAGACAAGAATCAAATCCCCAATTTCTGCTGGAAAAATAATAGTATTATCCTCTGTAACATGGTGTTTATTTCTCACCATGATTCCTGAAATATTATTTTGCAGATATCTAAATTTTAATAACTGTTCAATATTTTCCTTCAAACAAAACCCAATACTGCACTTCTTTCCTCAATAGCACACAATTTGATAATTTTTCCTTGTATCCATGTATAGATTCTTCAAGAATAAAATTTAATTTCTGTGAGAATAAATCTATCCCTTCAGTTCAGATTGAATCATGATTGTTATTACTTAATTTAATGGTTCTGGTAATGAATGACATGTACTAACAATCCCAGGAGTATTTTTAATCTGAGAAAAATTGGAGATGCTGGAATGGTAATAGAAGTAAAGTTTGAAGAGTTGGTGTATATTGCAGATTTGTAACCATTTCCATTACTCACTCAGGATCTGCTCTACAAAATATTTTTTCTTGAGACCCTGTCTACAAGTTGGGTGTATTGGAAAGAAAATAGGAAGTCTTCAGAAATTTTGAAAGAGATAAAATCGCCCTTTCTCCTGAAGTGCATTCAAATGTAAATGTGGCATACAACATGGTGTTTATATCATACAGTGTGACATGGATGAGGTGGACTGGACCTTAACAGGTACTTTTCCTTCCTTCTGGTTTTGGATCCTGTGATGGAGAGGATGTTGAACTAGTAGATGCACATGTAATCAATACTTATGGGATGAACTTCTTACTACCTGAATTGCAGAAAAATGTTGCATTTGCTGATTTAACACTTTCAGTGGAGTCTTTGGGATTATAGTATGTTCCTGGTGAGAGCAGAAGTATTACATTTCTTGGCTGGACTGTTTCCTACTGCTTCTTTTTCTTTTACTTTTTTTTCTACTCGAAAGACATACCTCCAGCTTTTTCAAAAATATTGAGAATATATGCCTGCTGAATTTCTTCACAATTCTTTTAGAAATTTTTTGAAAGAGATTTCTGCTTAAAGAAAAGGAGTAATGTAAGTACATTATTAGATAAAGGAACTGGTTGCGAATGCACAGATCTTCCTGTGTAAGATTCTGGAATTGACATGAACTTGTTGGAAGTGAAGACCACAATGATGCTGGGTACTTTGGATAAATGTATACAACTCGTTTATGGTTAGCATTGGCAAAGTATGATTCACAATATATTCTTTATAGTCATGTCTAAAGAAAGTGCTTTATCAAAGACTTTTGGAAATTGGTTTATGTGATAGAATATTTTGTTGAGAATTCCATCTCAATTAATGTGGAGCAAGGTGGGTCTTCTATTTGCACTGGAAAGTCATGAAAAAATGACAGGCTGAGAATTTTAATCCTCAGATTATGGCACAATCAAAACCAAGAAATTTGTAGTGCTGCATGAATTAAATGTCTTTTCTCTGACAAATTACAGATCTGACATGGATATGAATAAAACTGAGCCTGATCCTTGGGTTAATTAATTGCAAAGTAAATGAATTCACAACTCTACCAAATATATAAAATGAGTAAAATAAATGACCACATCTTTTTTTGTCTCAAACTGGACATTATTTCAAGCAATCTCTCATCTCAGAATGTCAAACCTTACTTGCCAATGGCTCTGATAGGGAAAGCATTAGTGGTATTCTACCTCACAAAGGACACAGCATGTCTACAAAACCCTGTGATATTATTACATAATATCTTGCATTAATAGTTTAAAAAGATACAGATGGCAACGGAAAAATGACCCAAATTGCTTTTCAGGATTGGTAAAAGGGCCAAGGGAACTTTACTGAAAAATGTCCCTGCCTATAAAAGCAATTTTTACAGAGCAAAATTGTATCCTTGAAGGAAATCCAGTGATTTTTAAAACCATCAATGATTGGAGAATCAGGGATTGTAATGTCTCTTATATCCTCACCTAACTTGTCAGGAACTCTACAGTAGAAAGTCATAGATTGACATGGATGTGGCTTTTTGAAACTTCATCATAAGGTGACTCAAGTCCAGGATGTGCCCCATTTCAAGAGCTGATTAACACAACCCTGGAATCAGGTACAGAGCATTTGAAGTGGCAAATGGTTT
>PVIY010033917.1:0-27622 GCA_004026745.1 Myrmecophaga tridactyla | reverse complement strand
TTTTTTTCTCTATTATCGTTTTATTTCTTTTTCTGATGTCTTTTTATTTCTTTCTCTAAATCGATGCAAATGTTCTAAAAAATGATGAATATGCAACTATATGATAATGTTAAGAATTACTGATTGTATATGTAGAATGGAATGATATATTAATGTTCTTTTGTTAAGTTTTTTAATTAATAAAAAGTTTAAAAAAAAATGTACAACTGGTGAAAGTAAGAAATTAACAGTTGAGATAGGATTTTAATGTTAACAATATCAAATTTACCCAGGCACTGAAAGGCATTTAAATGGGGGGTAAAAATCACCAATAATTGCTAGTATCAAACATTTTTATTAAGCCATCATGTGAAAAAACTGTTGACCCCTGGACGAAACCTCACCAAGCTATATCACAGAAGTCCATTATGACTGCTTACTTCCCTTCTTTTAAAATTTAATACCAGATTTGTGTATTGTTTATCAGAATTTTTTAAGTTCTTTATATTTTCCATTTTGTTACATTAAGAAAAGGTTTTGAATAAATACTATTACCTTATGTCACCTTCTCTAACTGTACATTTCATTCTTCAAAGACATCTTTTATATATATATTCCTTTCCCTATCTTAGAATCAAGAAACTAGCTAGCAACCTACCTTCTGATTTTCAGTTTATTCTGCTAATACTTTCCAATATAATTATGACATGTTATTCTTTGTAGTTCAAGACAGAATTGCTGATATAAGTTTCTAATAAGAGGCCTCTGTTTTGAAGTTAAACATATTTATTTTTTCTCTTCCACAAGACAAGACATAATATTTGTCCTCTCCTTATTTTAGCCAATTCAGGTTTTCTCATCATTTTAGCTCATTAGCCTTGAATGTTGTCTAACGTTACCTTAGATAACTAATTTACTCACTCAACTCATTATACAAGTTGATTTTCCCAGCCCAGTGTCTTGATGCAGCTTCATAAAACATCTGATTAATGTGCCAAACATTAAGTATAATAAATACATAATATACGGGTATACTCTAATTCAGTCAGTTCCATCCTATTTTTCAATTTGACAAGAACAAATAAGCTAAAATAAAAAGTATTAGATTCCTCCTATTAACAATTCCTTGCAGTTATTAAAAATACAATTTCTCCTTCTCAAAGAGTAGTTTCCTAAGTGTCAGGCCAAGTTTTACCATTAAGTCATGATGGTGTGAATGAGGTTCACCGATCTAATCCCTATTTTAAAATCTATTCATTTTTGTAATGGTTATTTTTCATAATCAAAATGAGAGTGAAACAGGATGAAAATCCCTGCTGTTGTGTGACAAACTGTATTTCTAAAACATATATTATCCTTTAAGGAACAAGGAAAATTGTGCTACCAACGTCTCCAGAGCTGTGAGGTGAGAGCAGATTAGGACAAAATCCCAAAACCTTATCCTTCCTGCAGGAAACAGACTGCATTTCATCATAATCATTATCACTCAGCATTTGTAAAAACTTCAAAATCTTTATTGTTCTCCATCCTAGACGCTACAGCTCGACCTGAGAAAATTATTTTCCAAGATACATTCTCTGTACCATCACTGGTCAAGATTAATTGTTTTGCTTTCCTCAAAAATATTAACAAAATTTAAGCACCTGTAGGAATTTCATAGAGGATGTTCTAATGACTAAACAACTCAAAGTAAAAGCAAGAAATAGAAATATTACCCATGCTATAGATACATTTTTTAAAAATTTTAGGATACAGCAGTATAGTAAACCCTGATTATTTTAACACCTGAACAGAAAGAACTCCCCTTTAAAACTTAACTGACACTTAAAACCTCTAGATTATTCTATGCCTGATAAGTCCTGAAACTTAGAGGTACAATCTCTCCCAGAGCACCAACTGGTTGCATCCTCCACCCCATAATGTCGACACCCTTTTCAGCATGAAGACGTGAGAATGGTCATTGCCCAAATCTCCCTGATGACCGAAAGAATGATCAAATGAGGGAGAAGTCATAACAGAAAAGCTACGACTCAGCAAAGGCCCATGATTACCGAATCATTATATAGATATTCCTTTTCAGTTTCAAGTATATTAGAACAGCCAGAAGGAAATACCTGAAATTGTGGAACGTAACCCATGCTATACTTTGAAATTTGCTCTATAACTACTTATTAAACTGTGTTGTGAAATTTATTACTTTTCTTATATGTTAGATTTCACAATAAAAAATGTTAAAAAAAACTTAGTTTAGAAATAATATTAGCTTCTCAATAAAATGATACCCTTCAGCAGTATGGCTATAAATACTTTGGTATTGAAAAATGAGCTCTGAATGTGACTTCTAGACAGATTTTATGGAGCATTTGTGTACAACTGAATCCAAACATCCCTGCCAAAAGAAAGGAGAGATCAGAGCAGTGCAGCCAGTAGGAAAACTGCACAACCAGAGACTGGACCGGGCTCCGGGCACCGCTGCCCTTCTCTGAGCCGAGGCCTTCTCCATGAAGACCCAGAAGTGCTTCCTTAATCTCTACACTTGAAACAGGAGAAGAAACATTCTTAGGAAATGTTTTCTATATACAAACTTTAAATAGTAGGAAGAAACGCTATAAAATGAAATGTTTCTCAAAATGATTAACCTTACTATGCAAAAATAAGGCAAGGATAAAAAAAGAGATGATGAAAGACAATGGACAGTTTAAGTTTAAACACAGAATTTTTAAAAAATTAAATGCAGATTATGTAACTACGTACAGATGTGCCTCCAACCTCACAGGTTATAAGAAACAAGCGCTGGGTAGCACCTTTTGTCCTCGGCTTGTGAGCCGTGACTTACTGTTATGTATCAGCAGGTGTCTCTGCAAGGAAAACGGTGTCCGGAACAAAGCCTTGCATTCCTCACACTGGAACGGCCTCTCTTCTGAGTGCGTCTGCGGAGACAGAAGTGGTGACTGTGGAAGACCAAGCATCAACTGGTCGTTCTAACTGGAGCTTCTTGGGCCTGTGATATGGAAAGGAGGAAAGGACATCCTCTGGTTCCTTCCTCTGACATTTTTCCTCCATCACGTGGTAAACATCAATAAGCTGTGTTCCTGGGAAAGGTGGTATGCCACCATATATTAAAACTCATTAAATAAAAAATAATGATCTCAAAATGTTGATCTGAATATGTAGTGAAACTGCTAAAGACCTACTTTCCAGAATTAAATATGTCACTTCTCAACAGTCTACACCTCTTCCATCATGAACCGGCTTTGAAATCTGTGGGTGCAACATTCTCAATGACCAGAGAAGAAACTGTGAGAAATGGACACTGTTCTCACTCCTTACCATAAACTTCACCAAATAGTTTCCAATAATCTTTATTCCTCAGTGAGGCTTATGCCCCTTAGACAAGAACATTTACTCATACCTAATACTAGGTAACATTCACCAAAACATAGTATGTCAAATGATTTGCTAAACACTTTGCATGAATTCCTTTACTGAATTAAAACAGTAATCCTACAGATGAAATATTATTTGTCTTTGGAAAATAAGGCCAAAGAGCATACAGGCAACACTATTAAACAAAGAGGCATGTGGCAAATGAAATATATTGACAAACAAAGAACAAGAGGAAACAGCCAGCTGGATCTAAAGCATAACAATAGAGTAAAACAAAAACGAAAAACAACAGCAAAGCTAATAAACTTGTTAATGTGCCCAGTTTTCCATTATACAGCAGTACTAACCCATTTGGAACATATCAGAGACTAAAATCATATTCTACCATGCCTGCCAAGGTAACAAGGCTTAAAGACATTAAGAAAACTACTAAAAATTGAATTATATCCTCATATTACCACTACGGGACTGATTTTTATAAGACACACAGTATAAATATTAAAGGAATAATTTAAAGCAACGTTACTTTATTCAGAGAATGCAGATTTACATATTTCCTTAGCTTACTGCATTATAATATTCCAGATACAAGCATCATCTATTAACATAATATGGTGAGAAAGAGACTATATGCCTCTTTTCAGTTGTGAAAAACATGGAAAAAGAATGGGAAAAGGCTGAGATCAACCAACACAGCGACATAATATGCTCCAGGTACCACTCTCTCCTCAGTCTCTCAACAACATCTTCCTCAGAGTTCCAGAAAGCAGGAAAAGATTTACCCCAACTGGGCAAATGCCGGATCCCAAAAACGTAGCTTTAGAAAGTGACTGGAGGGTGCACGGGTGGTTCAGCGGCAGAAGGCTCGCCTTCCATGCAGGAGACCAGGCCTTCCATGCAGGAGACCAGGCCTTCCATGCAGGAGACCGGGCCTTCCATGCAGAAGGCTCGCCTTCCATGTAAGAGACCGGGCCTTCCATGCAGGAGACCGGGCCTTCCATGCAGGAGACCGGGCCTTCCATGCAGGAGACCAGGCCTTCCATGCAGAAGGCTCGCCTTCCATGCAGGAGACCAGGCTTCGGTTCCCAGACCAGGCACCAAAAGGAGAAACATGATAGGAACAGCTCACGTCACCCTTGTGGCCACCCGGGCCTGCGCTCTCACCCACAGCGAGCAGTGGTCCCACCGTGGTCCTGTTCCCACGCCGGCAATGCCCTCTGTCCCTGCCCCACTATCAGCAGCAGCCCAAATGTCTGAACCGGGAAATGTGTCCAGGCTAGCCCTCCCAGAACTTGCCTTGCAGGCAAAGCAGCTGGCAGACAGTGAAAGCACTATAAGAAACAATTTTATAATTGCAGTGTGGACACAGGATTTCCTCTTTAAAACACGCACTAGACTACCCGGGAGGGAAGGAAGTAGGGAGTAGAGGGAACAGTCAAATTCGTGCAAGTGGAGGAATTCCTAAAGCCATGAGAGAGCCACGCCCAGGCCAAGATGCAGGCAGAGAAAAGGTGGAGCAGACTCTGTCGTGTTCCCCTCAGGCCCATCTGGAGAGGAGAAAACTCGGAAGGACAGCACCAGCCAACGCAGTCAATCTGCAAACACTGTGAAAGATGTGTTTTGTATTGTTTCTGTTTTTCTAAGCTCCTGGCTACTCAAGGAATCTCTGTCATATCACAAGCTGATACAATGTAAGGAACAGACAGCTCAGAGACTAAACAAGAATTGAAATTTTAAAATATTAGAATATACAGTATGGGACAAATGATTACAAAACCAAAGCAAAAAAAAAAGGAGCAGGAAAAGACGGCCCAACCAAAAGAGCAAGTAAAAAAATCTAAAAACCACTAGCAGGTAAAAGCAGACTTTGGACATACCAGGCAAAGACTTTTAAAAGCTATTGTCAGTAAGCTCAAGGGGACAAAGGAAAACACAGGGAAAGAACTAAAAGATCCTGGGAAAACAATGAATGAACATTATGAAAATTAGAGCAACAATAAAGAGACAGAAATTGTAAAGGGAACCAAACAGAAATACTGGAGGTGAAGACCCACAATAACAGAAATGAAAATCCTCTAGAGGGTAACAGCAGTAGCTTGGGGCTGGAAGAAGAAATTATCAGCATTCTCAAAATCAAGCAATTGAAATGATTCTGAATGAGAAACACAATAAAAAAAAGATAGCATAGCCCACTGTACTAGAAGTTTTAAAACATTAGGCAATAAAAAGTAAAAAAAAAAAAAAAAAGCATCCAAATTGGAAAGGAAGAAGTAAACTTTCCTTTACTTTACTGCAAATAGCAGGTATAGGTGGAAAATCCTGAAAAATCTGCAATGTAGCTACTTGAATTAATAAATGAATTCAGCAAAGTGGTACACCATGCATGCAAAAATCAGTAGTGTTTCTATACACTAGTAATGTACAATCTGAAGAGAAAATTAAGAGAAAAATTACACTTACAATAGCAATGAAAAAAATCAAATACCTGGCAATAAATTTAACTAAGGAGTCAAAAGACTTAAACATGGAAAATTAAAAAAAAAATACATTGCTAAAAGAAATCAAAGATCTGAATAAATGGGAGAACATTTCATGTTCATGGATTACAAGATTAAATGTTGTTAAGATGTCAATTCTATCCAAATTGATTTTATTGATTCATCCCAGTAAAAATTCCAGCAGCACACATTGCAGAAGTGGAAAAGCCAATCATCGCACATATATAGAAGGGTAAGGGGACCTGAGCTGACAAAATCATCTGGCAAAAAAAGAGTGAAATGAGAAGACACAGACTTCCCATTTTAAAAATGTATTACAAAGCTGCAGTAACCAAAACAGCATGGTACTGGATGGACATGGGCCAATGGAATAGAATTGAGAGTTCAGAAAAATACCTCTCCTCTATGACCAACTGGTTTTTGACAATGGTGCCAATTTAATTCAAAGGAAAAAGAATTGTTTCTTTAACAAATGATGTTGGGAGAACTGGACATTCATGAGCAAAAGATGAAGGTAGATCTTTACTTCACATCATATACAAAGTCAACTCAAAATGGATCCATGATCTATGAACCAAAACTAGAAAACTCCTAGTGAAAACAGGGAAGCAACTTCAGGACCCTGTGCTAGGCACTGGTGTCTTAGAATTTACATCAAAATCACAAGCCACAAAAGAATAACCAGAGAGATAGTATCTCATCAAAATTAAAACTTCTGTACCTATCATAAAAGAAAGAATGGGAGAAAATATTTGGAAGTCACATATCCAATAACAGTTTAAAATTCAGAATATGTAAATAAATCATGGAACTCAACAACAAAAAAGCAACTGATCCAAGAAAAAATGGGTAAAAGACTTGAGTAGACATTTTCCAAAGAAGATATACAAATGGACAAAAAAAGCAATGAAAAGAATCTTAACATTAGCCGTTAGAGAAATGCAAATCAAAAATGATGAGATACCATTTCACACCCACTAGAATAGCTACTTTTGAAAGTACTGGGGAGGCTGTGGTGAAATGGGAACACTCATTCACTGTTGGTGAGAATGTAAAATGCTGTGGAAGACAGTGTGGGGATCCCTCAGAAAGCTAAGTATAGAATTACCACAGGGCTTGGCAATCCTACTTCTAGGGTATAAACCAAAAAAATGTGAATGCAGGAACTCGAACAGATATCTGCTCACCAATGCTCACAGCAGCATTATTCAGAATTGCCAAAAGGTGGAATCAACCCAAATGTCCATCAGCCGACGAGCAGCTAAACTAAATGTGGTATATAGATATATAATGCGGTATTTTTCAGCCATAAAATGGAATGAAGTTCTGATACATGTGACAACATGGGTGAACCCTGAAGATACCATGTGGAATGAAATAATCCAGACATAAAAGAACAGATATTGCATGATCTCACTGATATGAAATAATGAGAATAAACAAATTTATAGAGTCAGAAACTAGAGTATAGGCCACCAGGGACAGGTTGGTGGTATGGAATAAGGAGCTAATGCATAATTGGAAAATAGTTTTTGTTTGCAGTGATGAAAAGTTTTGTAATGGATGGTGGTGATAGTAACGCTCATTGTGAACATGTAATACCACTGAATTATATATATATATAAATATTTTTTTAATTTATTTTATTTTTTAAATACCAAAAAACACAAAGCAAATGCAAACATTCCTATTTTGATCATTCCGTTCTACATATATAATCAGTATGAATTATATATGAAACTAGACTAAAAGTTTAAAAATAACCATAGAACTGTACAGCACAGTGAACCCCAATGTAAACTATGGACTATCATTAATAACATAATTATAATAATATTGTTTCATCAATTGTAACAAAGTTACCACAATAATGCCACATATTAATAATAGGGAAGAAAACTGTATTGGTGGGTATATGGGACTCTACTTTATGCTTGTTTTTTTCTGTAAACCTTTAATTATTCTATTAAAACAATCTTATAAATTATGATATGGTTATGCAAAAAAAACTTGATTTAAAGATCAAGATAAACTGTAGATATTCAAATGTATTATCCATAGAAATTAAAATAATATGATAGAACAGGAGTAAAGAGAACAATAAAATAGAAAAAATGGGTAGTCTTCATTCATTTCACAAAATATATGAGCATTAGTATTGTATAATATGGTAATTCAAATTGCTGGAAGAACAAAGGAATTCTTAATAAACGATTTTCAGCCAACTGTCAAGACATTTGGAAAAAATGTTGGGTGCTTTCCTCACTCCTCACAATAAATAAATTCCAGAACTATTCAGGTGTCATCTGTTTTCTAAGTGAAGAATAAAATCATAAATGCACTAGAAGAAAATAATGAACTCATTTTTTTAAAATCAGGAATGTCTTTCTGAGCATAGCAGAAACCTAGATACTCAAATGAGAGAAATAATTTCAAAACTGTAAGGCCAAACCATTTAGTGACAAAGAAAAATATCTGCAACATAAAACAAAGGTTAAAAATTACACATATAGAGTTATGGCACATTAATTAAAATTATGAAAATTTCAAAGCAAATGGAAAAAAAGGAGCCACCATCCACCCATCCCTGCCACTGAACAGCACTCCTAAAAACTCACTGATCGTTTTATTTCATGCCACTGTGCGCCCGCCAGCCGTGTTTTATATGTTGGGGTTAGAGTACAGAACAATAAATACAAAGTCCCTGCAATCATAGAGCTTCTATGTCAGTGGGAAGACACAGACAACACACAAAATATAAAATATAGCTTCATATAAAACATGAACTCTCTTAGAAAGGGATAAGTTCTATGGAGAAAAATAATGCAGAGAAAGAGATGAGCAAATGTTACAGGAAAATGGGTAGTAATTTAAATAGGAGGTCCAGGAAATACAAGCTGAGAAAGTGACTTTTGAGAGGCCTGTGTAAGTAAGAGAGCAAATGCAGGCATCTGGGCATCCTAAGGTGACATCCGTAGGGGTGAGTAAGAGACTAAGGACAGGTAAGCGGGCATCTAGTAGGAAACCTCACCATGGAGGCCGCTGTGGTTGGAGCCACACGAAGAGGCGGCGTTGGGGAGATGAGGGTCCAGAAATGGGAGAAGTGAGTTAAGAGCAGACTGCGTAGGGTCCGGCTGGCCCTCGCAGGAATTCTGTCTTTGCCTCTGGGAGAGACGTAAACCCTGGGAAGGGTTTGGAGGAGATGAGTGGCGCGATTTGCCTGACACTGAACGGGATGTTACAGAGGCCATGCTGGTGATAAGGGGTAGGAGGCTAAGAGGAAGCAGAGAACTCAGAGAAGCATTGGTGATAAAACAAGCAAGAGAGGTCAAAGGCTTACCACAGGGCGGTGGCCATGGGGAAAAGAAATGCATTAGGATTCTGGATATATTATGAAAGTCACAGGTTTTATAGATGGGTGTGGATATGGTTGAAAGGAGGAAGCAAACATGACTCCAAGATTTGTGACTGAGCACATGGAAGGACAGATTAGCCAGGTAGGAAAGACCAGGTGAGAAAAAAAACTGGTTAAAAGATAAGGAGTTCATTTTGGACATATTCAAATGAGTAGCAAACAGTATCTAGCAGACAGTTGAATATCTGAATCTTGATTACTGAGCATACAATTTGGAGATGTGAAATTACAGATGGTATTAATAAAACCATGAATACAATAAAATAAATGAAAACTTAAACCAAGATATTATTTATGGTCTATCAGATAAGCAAAAGTAAAGTAAACCGGTATTCAGTATTGACTTAGGGGTAAGAACAGGCAATATCACACACAGTAATTGGGAATACAGATTTTCTGGGTGGCAGTATAGCTCTATGTACTAAAAGTATGATGAAATTATACTGAGCAATACATATTTAAACCTCCATAAGACATTTTGAGTGTCAAAAGTCAAATGCAAAACATTATGCATAGAATTCTATTTATGCCATATACCTATATATATCAACATAAAGTAGGGCTTGGAAAGATATTCTATAAAACACTGAAGAGGGTTTTCACCTGAAAGTGAAGAGTGGTATCTGAGATCATTTTTACTTTCTTCTCTACACCTGTGTTTGCTGTTTGAGTTTTCTATAATGAATAGATAGCAGCATTATAAAAAGAAGAAAAATGGAATAGAGGGTTGTTTACTCTTACAACATATGCTTCCCAAAATGTTATATCCAATCTAACTCATTCTTTCGCTTTCTCAGAATCTATGACAAGTCTTTGTGGAGATGATCTGGTAATTTGTTTATTAAAGAAACTGGACAGCACAACACCTGGTAGTTTGTTAACTAAACCCAAGCCACAACATCTTGATCTTGGTCTGAAGTCCTCAGTATAGTTTAAGTAGTAACTATTAATGTATATCCAGGTGGCTGATTATTTTGTCAAAAAGATTTATTTCCATCACTAGCATCTGGTTTGGGTTGCACTGATTCACAAAATTCTCAGCAGAGGACAAGTATTCATTTGCAGGAATGCAAGGGGAGCCCATCTCATGTACACGAGGTGGGAGTGAAATGCTGGCATGTCCACCACGTGGCCGAGGTCTGCCTCCAAGAAAAAAAGAAGCTGGTTTACAAGATTCCCATATACCACCCACCACCAATGCCTTGCCTTGGTGTGGAGCATTTGTTGCGATTCTAACAGCACATTTTTATAACTGTACTATTAATTGAAATCCGTGGTTTAATTTAGGACTCATTGTTCCTCTAGTGTAGTTCAATGGGTTTAAAAAAAATTTTGTTCTGTTCTATATACACAGATCATACTGAGACACATAATTCAGTAGGGTTGAGTTCAAAATGCTACACTACTGGGTGGGCCACAGTGGCTCAGCAGGCAAGAATGCTTGCCTGCCATGCCAGAGGACCTGGGTTCGATTCCCGGTGCCTCCCCATGTAAAAAACCAAACAAACAAACAAAAATGCTACACTACTATCTTCACCATCCACAACCAAAGCATTTCCATCAACCCAAATAGGAACCTGCACATTTGAAGTCTTAACTTCCCACTCCCTGTCCCTGACCCAACCCCTAGTAGCCTTATTCTAGATTCTGACTCTAGGAGTCTGATTATTCTGTTGTTTCAAATCAGTGGTCGCATACAATATCTGTCCTTTTGTATCTAGCTTATTTCATTCAACATGGTATTTTCAAGGTTCATCTATGGTGTTGTATGTATCAAGAATCCATTCCTTTAAATGGCGAATAAAATTCCATTGCATGTATATGCCATATTTTGTTTATCCATTCATTGCTTGATGGACATGCAGGTTGCTTCCATTTTGGGGCAATTGTAAATAATGCCTCTATGAACATCAGCATGCAAATATCTGTTAAATCCCTGCTTTCAATTATTTTGGGTATACACCTCATAGTGCGAATGCCAGGTTGTATAGTAGTTCTAAATGTACTTTCTGAGGACCTGCCAAACTGTCTTACACTGCTGCTGGACCATTTTACATAGCCACCAGCAATGAATGAGTGTTCCTCTTTCTCTGCATCCTCTCAAACACTTATTTTCCTTTTTTTTTTAATAGCAGCCATTCTAATGGATGTAAAATGGTATCTCATTGTGGTTTGGACTTGCATTTCTCCGATGGCTAAGAATGCTGAACATCTTTTCAGGTGTTTTTTTTGCCAACTGAATATCTTCTTTGAAGAGATGTCTATTCACATCTGTTTTTTAAAAGGGTTGTTTTATTGTTATTGAGATGTAGGATTTCTTTATATATTAAACCTTTATTGGATATGTGGTTTCCAACTATTTTCTCCCAGAGTAGACTGCCTTTTCAGTTTCTTGACAATCCTTTGAAATGCACAAGTTTTCAGTTTTGAGGAGATCCCATTTGTCTATTTTTATCTTTCATTTCTTGTGCTTAAGATGTAGTCTAAAAACCACTACCACAAGACCATGAGGATGCCTCCCTACAATTTCTTCTAGGAGTCTTATGGCCCTCTCTCTTCTGTTTAAGTCTTTGATCCATTTTGAGTTAATTTTTGTATAAGATGTGAGACAAGGGTATTCTTCCATTATTTTGCATTTGGATATCCAGTTTTCCCAAGACCATTTGCTGAAGAGACTATTCTGTCCCAGTTGAGTGAACTTGGTCTCTTCTCAAATATCAATTGGCCATGAATGTGAGGGTCTATTTCTGAATTTTCAGTTTGAGTTCATTGGTCAGCATATCTATCTTTATGCCAGTACCATGCTGTTTGGACACAGTAGGTCTGTAATACGCTTTAAGGTCAGGAAGTGTAGGTCCTCTGACTTTGTTCTTCTTTTTGAAGATGTTTTTGACTATTAGCAGCCCCTTACCCTTCCAAATAAACTTGTCAATTGGATTTTCCATTTCTGGAAAGTAGGCTGTTGGGATGCTGATTGATCACATTGAATGGATCACATTGAATCTGTAAATCAATTTGGGTAGAATTGATATCTTAATATTTAGTCTTCTAATCCATGAACATAGAATAGTCTTCCATATAGTTAGGTACTCTATGATTTCTTTGAGCAATGTTTTGTAGTTTTCTGTGCCCATGTCCTTTATATTCTTGGTTAAATTTATTCCTAAATATTTGATTCTTTTAGTTTTTATTGTAAATGGAATTTTTTCTTGATTTCCTCCTCAGATTGCTCATTAGACACACTACTAATTTTTGCATGTTGCTCTTGCCTCCCATCACTTCACTGAACTTGTTTATTGCTCTGCTGGCTTTGCTGAAGACTTTTCAGGACTTTCTTATAAAGGATCATGTCATCTGCAAATTGTGAAAGTTTACTTCTTCCTTCCCAATTTGGATGTCTTTTATTTCTTTTTCTTGCCTAACTGCTCTAGCTAGAACTTCTAGCAAAATGTTAAATAACAGTGTCGACAGTGGGCATTATTTTCTTGTTCCAGATCTTAAAGGGAAAGCTTTCAGTCTTTCATGGTTAAGTACAATTTTTGCTGTGCACTTTTCATTTATACTTTTATTAGGTTGAGGACGTTTCCTTTGATTCCTATCTTGTTCTTATCAAAAAAGGATGCTAGACATTTTCAAATGCCTGTTCTGCATCAATTGAGATGATCATATGTTTTTTTTCCTTCCTTCTGTTAATGTGGTGTATTACATTAATTGATTTTCTTATGTTGAATCAACCTTGCTTATCAGGTATAAATCCCACTTGATCATCGTGTATAACTTTTTAATGTGCAGGTGAATTCAGTTTGCGATATTTTGTTGAAGATCTTTGCATCTATATTCATAAGAGATACTGGTCTAGAGTTTTCATTTCATGTAGTAACTTTATCTGGCTTTATAAGAAGGTGATGTTGGCCTTGTAGAATGAGTTTGGGAGTGCTCTCTTCTCTTCAATTTTTTTGGAGCAGTATGTGGAGAAATGGAGTTAAGTCTTCTTGGAAGGTTTGGTAGAATCCTCTGTGAAGCCAATTGGTCCTGGGGTTTTCTTTCTTGAGAGGTTTGTGATTACTGATTCAATGTCTTTACTGGTAATTGGTTTGTTGAGATCTTCTCTTTTTTCTTGAGTCAATATAGATAGTTTGTTTCCAAGAATTTCTCCATTTCATCTAGGTTATCTAATTTATTGGCATACAGTTGTTTGCACTATACTCTCGCAGTACTTTTTATTTCAGTGGGCTTAATTGTAATGTCTCCATTTTCATTTCTTATTTTTTATATTTATCCTCTCTCTTTTTTGCTTGTCAGTCTAGCTACAGAATTGTCAATTTTATTGATCTTTTCTAAGAACCAACTGTTGATTTTATTTATTCTCTCTTGTTTTCTTGTTTTCTCTTTCATTTATCTCTGCTCTAATCTTTATCATTTCCTTCCTTCTGCTAACTTTGGATTAGTCTCCTTCTTTTTCTAGTTCTCCAGTTTTTGAGGTAGAACTCTCAATTCGAAGACTTTCTTACTTTTTAATGTAAGCATTTAGAACTATAAATTTCCCTGTCAACACTGCATTTGATAAATCCAGTAAGTTTTGAAATATTGTATTTTCATTTCCATTTGTCTCAAGATATCTCCTAATTTCAGTTCTGATTTCCTCCTTACCCCACTGGCTGCTTAAGAGTATATTGTTTAATTTCCACATATTTATGAATTTCCCATTTCTCCCTCGGTTTTTTATTTCTAGCTGCATTCTGGTGTGGTTGGTGAATATCCATTGAATGACTTAAAAATTTTTAATTTATTAGGCTTGTTTTGTGACCCAGCATATGGCACATTCTGGAGAATGATCTATATACACCTGAGAAGAACGTGTGTCCTGTGATGTTCCTTACTTCTCTGTTAGGTCTAGTTAGTTTAGAGCAGCATCGAGTCCTGCGCTTCCTTATTGAGCTGCTGACCATATGTTCTCTCCATTACTGAATGTCCTGTGCTAATGTCTCCTACTATTAATGTAGAACTACCCATTTCTCTCTTCAAATAGGTCAATATTCGCTTCATATATTTTAGGGCTCTGCTGTTAAGTGCATATATACTTATAATTGCTACAGCTCCCTGTTTAATATCCCCTTTATCAGTATATAATAACAATCTTGGTTCCTTGTAACTGTTCTGACTTCAGGTTTTTATTTGATGTTAGTGTAGCCACCCCAGCTCTCTTTTCGTTACAACTTGCATGATATATTTTTCCATCTTTTCACTCTCAGCCTACATGTGTCTTTGACTTTAAGGTGAATCTCTTGCAGCCTGCATAGAGTTGGGTCATGCATTTTTATCCATTTTGCCAATCTCTGGCTTTTCACTGGAGAGATTCATCCATTTACATTTGGATTCACCACTGATAATACATACTTTCTTATGCCATTTTGCTATTTAGACTTTGTAAGCCTTATACCTTTTTTGCCCCTCACTACTGTTAAAGCCTACTTTTATATTTATTTGCTTTCTTGTGCTGTACCATTTGGAGTGACTTCTCACTTCTATCTGGACATTATTTTTCATGTTTTGCTTGTGGTTACCATGGGATTAAAATTTAACAACATAAGTATATAACAATCATGGTTAGTTTGAGATCAACTTAACTTCAATAGCATATACATATCCTTTTCCGATACCTCTCTATCCACCATAATTTTTTGTACATGTTGCCACTTACATCTTTGTACACTGTACTTTTCATGCATTTGCATTTTAGCACCTGTAGGGAGTAAGAAGTAGAGCTGTATATCAAACAATAATTCCAGCATTTTTAATTACCCAAATAGTTACCTTTACTGCAGGTCTTTTTTCTTTATGCTGCTCTGAACCACTGTCTAGTGTCCTTTCCTTTCGGTCTGAAGAACTCCCTTTAGCCCTGCTTATCGGGCAAGTCTAACAGTCTCAGAGTTTGTTTATCTAGGAATGTCTTAATCTCGCCCTCATTTTTGAAAGAGAGTCTTGCCAGATATAAAACTCATGGGTGGTAGCTGCTTTCTTTCTGCACTTTAAGTACTTTAACCCACTGCTCCTTGCTGCCATGGTTTCTGATGCGAAACTAATATTCAGTGTAATTGGGACTCCCTTGTACATAGTACATAACCCATTGCTTTTCCCTTGCAGCTTCTCAGAACTTTCTCCTCATCATTAGCATTTCACAGTGTAATCAGTATATGATGAGGTATATTTATCTTCAAGTTTTTCCTTCCTGGTACTCTCTGAGCTTCCTGGATGTGCATATTCATGTCTTAGTAAATGTCTGAGACATCCTCTGTTACTGTTGCTTTGAGTATCCTTCCTGCCCCTTTCTCTCTTCCTTCTCCTTCTGGCACTCCCATAATGCACATATTGCAATGTTTGATGGTTTCCCAAGCTGTCTTAGGATAGTTTCACTTTTTATAATTTTTTTTCTCTTCCAACTCCTTAGCCTTACTCATTGCACGTGTCTGGTCTTCAAGTTTACTGATTCTTTGTCTTTTCGGCCACCAAATAGATGGTTTATCATATCTAAAGAAATTTCATAACTCAGACACAACCAAACTAGACATTTTACAATGACATTCTGCTTGTAAACAGTTAAAAGCCACTGAATTCTTTTGCAACACAGGGTACAAAGTGAAGCAAGGCAATCAAATGATGTCAAATTCTGTACTGTTACAATTTTTACTCATGTTTAGTCTCATTTCTTTGACTAAAAAAATGATATAAAATCATTTCTGGGCCAAAAAAAGTGTGTGGGGGAAGAAATTTTTTAAATGGTGCATCTTGTTAGTTTTGCAGCAACCTAAAATTTTTCTTTATACAACAAACAACTCTGTAAGCCCAATACCTTGGTTACAGTATGCACCGTGCTGGTTTTGTCTTTAAGACACAACAGGCAAACATTAACAGTCACAAGAGCAAAAACACATAGTGCCATAGGATGGGGTTACAAAAATGGTTACCTATTGATTATGGGCAAACTATCATCACTCACTATTGAAATGCCAACATCTGAAAGCAGAACGTCAAACTCCAGCTTTAAGCGTTTTGTTTTGGTCTGAGGCAAAGAAAATTCTTTAAAATGTATGACAATACATAACATCAGTACTAAAAGCTGGGTGTTTTTCTTTTTTCTCCTGCAAGAAACTGCAAGAAGATTTTTATTTTACTGGAAACTGGTCTTCCCTAGCCCCATGCTCTTTGACGTAGGACAGGAAGAGAAAAACAAAGCGACACGGCCAAATGCTGTTCCTTTCTCCTGGAGACTGAAAGCATCTTTTAAATCATCTCCATCTCTTTTTTTTTTTTGATTTTTTAAGATTTTTTTTTAAATGGTGGAAGAATAAACATTTTTTCTCAAAAAATAAACAAACAAAAAAAATCTTTAAACAAGAATTTTTGATCTGGGAACCTTCGAAACAAGACAAAAGGCCCATTCACAGTGCAGGCCCATCGTGGGTGGCAGGTGGGATGCAGGCCACAGCTGTGGATGTGGATTTTCAAACTGCAGAGTGAAATTCTTTAGTTGTACAACATGAAAGAAACTTGTGCTATACTTTCTTTAATAATCGTAAGCCAGTATCACAACTTGATCTTTTAAACTCCACAACTGGCGAACATGAAGGCACAGTATAGAGCTCACCCCTTTTCAGGACACTCTAAGCAAGCCCTTAGATGGAACAGCGGCCTCATCGCTTATACGGCCAATTAGACAGAGAGATCATCAGTCAACGCAAAGTTAAAAGCTCTTACATTATCAACCCCCAAAAGTGGCTTTGCACAAAAATTTTAAAATGGGGAAGAAGATGGGGGAAAATAATCCAAAGGCTAAAAATGACAAAAGTACACAAGCAAGCTCATTCTCTGCAGTCTGCCATGCACGGTGCTATCTGGGAGTGCAACAGATACCTTTCCACAACGTAATACTGGCCTGCATGATTCAGGTATTCAAATGGATGCGCTTTGGGAAAAGCAAACTGGAAAACGCCCCCACGGGTGCCCCGGCTGAGGCAGCAAGCCGGCATTGCGCACCTTCTTTCACGTCTTGATGAGTCCATGTCCACGCGGTCACGTGGACTCTCCAATCCCATCCAGGAGGTCGACAGGGAGGAAAGCATTAACGGTGTGGGCTGCACATTCCAGGGGTCGTTGCTGTGAAATAGTGTGGGGTCCCCCAGAGTAAAGTGCCAGGAAGGTCTCCAGTTGGCTCCTGCCAGCCCAGCACCATCCCGTGATTGAGAGTGGTCTGACTGGAGAATGAACGGAAGACACAGCCAGCCAGGAGAAGGGGTCAGAGACACTTTGTGCAAGGAAACGACCGACCTCTTCGCAGGTAAGCTCAGCCAGAGCAACAGTGCCCCCGGGGCACACACGCACCACGTCCTCTGGGCCTTCACCACCTCTTCTGTAGAATGGTAAGAGTCTAGAGCATCTCCATGCAGGGCTTCAGGTGGAATGTCACCAGTGGGCCACGCCACATGCACAGGACCTGCAGAGGTGGGTCTTCATCCTGAGGGGTAAGGCATTTCAGAAGAAGCCAGCCTGCTAGTCTTGCTGAGGTGCTCTTCCAGATGGAACCTGGGGCACAACTGGCATCAGAACGTCCACTTCCTCGACCTGCATGAAGGAGGACCATCCCACATGGATAAGGGTGGCTCTGACGGTCAGTCCCGGAGGCGGTGGGATGGAGCAGTGCTGCCTGCTGGTGAGCTCATGACCAGGGTCTGTAACTGAACCAGGACATGATGTCAGTTTGGAATCACTGCTTCCGGCTGCAGTGCTTTGCACTTACATATACTGCTGGGGAGAACGCTGTAGCTGGAGGTGTTCAAGGACGAGGATGACCAGCTGTTCCTGTCCCTGAGGTGGCCAACTTCCTGCCCAGGATTAACTGAAAGACTGTTTATGACACTGCCAGGAGTGACATCAGGGTCAGTTTTGGGGTCAGTGTTTGGATAACCTTTCTACAGTTCACTAGGGCAAAGATCTGGTGGCCAGTTAACACAGCTAGAGCCTTGAGGTGGTGTGGCCTGTGGCCAGCCATCTCCTGTGAACACAGAGGACTGGCTGACGAAGCACCGCTGTCCACAAGTCACAGGGAACAAATGGGGAGTCCTCCAGCCTGATGTCCTTGAAATAGCATGTTTGCTGGAGTTTTGATCCAAGGATGTGCTCACAGAAATGTTACCCGCTGGAAGCCACTGTGGCTCGTTAACGCTGTTCTTGTTCATATTTACGTTCAAGTGTGAATTTGAGCCTATCGGGAAGATGCTGGAAGCACTAATTGCTGATGGCCATTTTATTGCAACTTGGGTAGAGTGTGGGAAATGACGTTTCCACGGACAGATTTCAAGGCTGGCAGAAGAAGCCGGCTGCTGAGACAGCAGGTCCGCGGCTTCGCCGGCAAGTCTGTACCAAGCAGACAAGGCTGGCACACCTCTGGCGGCTGCATGTCCCGGTGGCCTTGTGCTGCTCTCAGGGGGCTTCTCTAGCTCTGCAGCCCTTGCCGCTGTGCTAGTCTCATCCTAACTGGGAAATCTGATAAAGCGGGTTGAGTTAGGATAGCTGGATCAGCACGGCTGCCTGCTGAGGGCCAGCGGGCGAGTTCAGGCCATCGCTGTTTGGAACATACTCCAGCAATGGAAGTGGAACCGAGGGGAGAGCAATGGAGGAGACACTTGGGCCTGGGGACTGCGCCGAGATGAGCTGGGAGGCTGTGCTGGAGGCTGCGTCAATGCTTGGTGCCCCACAACTGGGCATTACATCTACAGCGGTTGGTCCTCCTGCCCACAGGACAGATTGCTCGGTGCCCCACAACTGAGCATTGACGCCAGAACCACCACGCCCCTCAGGCCTTTCAGGGAAGTCCACTGCCTTCTCCTCCCAGCCAGGCACCACGGTTGCTGAACTCCGAGTGCTGGGATTTAACCTTCCATTTGAGGAAGACCATCAAGTGCCTCAAGCATTCATTTTCCTGCTGCTACTTTCTGATGTGCTTTCAGGAGCCTCCAGAGACCTGGCATGTGCTTATGGTGGCTCCACGGGAAGGCCACCGTCCCCCACTCCCTCCCGGCCCACATTATTTCTGCTGCCACCACCCACAGATGGATTGGGGGCCCACGACCAGTGCCCTTGCTAAGGCCATCTTTTTCAGCCTCTGAGCTCCCTGAAGCTGTACTAGTGACGTTTTTCTCATTTCAGAACTGAGGCAGAGTCAGCACCCACACCTTCTGAGGCCAACTCTGGTTCCCTACTAGCAACCAAGGGCCATGTTTCCTTCTCCGACTCGCTTACGACAGCCTTCCTACAGCGTGGCTGGAGTTATTGAAGAAGACACGGTCCCGGTGGGGAATCTTCACAACGGGACCCTGGAGTACTGCAGTGCATAGCATAGCTACCATGTCCAGTGTCCAGTAGCTGCCAAAGCGCAGCATGTGGTCACCAGCATGGCTCCGGAGTTCGACAGACCTTGACGTGATTCCGGGCTCTGCTACCCATCACCTGACTGGTTTTTCTGTCCTGCACCACTCTGTTATTTTGTGGCTGTGATCTGTGGGAGCACTACTTTCCAACCAGCTGCCTCATATCCCAGGTTTGCTGCTGTCACAGGGAAATGCTGACTGCTCTGTAGGAGCTGTTCCTGGGAGCAGACCCGTGCTGGCATTTCACAGGACACTGAGGCAAGTCTGCGTGGCGGCCGATGCTGCTGGCCGTGGCTTACCTGGCATGAGGTTCAGCGCCGGTTGCTGCGGGATGCAGTTACGGGAGCTGGCAGGCTGAGGCTGCCTTACGCTGGGTCCTGGCACTTTGACATTTTGTTCAGTAGCCTTCTTTTGAGCAACTTCCTTCTTTTTCTTTTTCTTTTCTTCCATCAACTATTCTTCTTTTTGCTCTAAATCCCTGCTTAAATTCTTTCTATATCTTTGGTAGCTTTAGGTTCCAATTCTCTCTCATGTGTAATGTGCACGAGTGAGCGGGGAAAAGCAAGGCCCGGGAGCCTCAACCCTCTGAAGCACCTCGGGGGGCGGTCCGAGCCCCGCACCATCTCCATTTCTTCAGAAAGTTCACTGATTCTTCCTTCTGCCATCCCGGACCTGGTCTTGAAACCCTCCCTGGCATTTTTCCTTTCAGTTATTGTGGTCTTCAACTCTAGTCGTTCTGTTTGGTTTCTTTTTAAAATTTCCTTCTTTTTGTTTAGACTCTCCTATTGCTCATTCATTGTTTTCCTGATGTCCTTTAGCTCTTTCTCTGTACTTTCCTTCGTTTCCCTGAACATTTTTAAGATCATTTTTTAAAGGCTTTGTTCAGTTACGCCACATTCTCTCTTCATTGGTAATTCCTGTACCTTTATCCTCTTCCTTTAGGTGGACCATCATTTCCTGTTTTTTTGTTTGTCTTGTACTTTTTTCTGCACACTTTACATTCTACCATGTGAAAACACTAACTTTCAAGTTTACCTGTGAGCTGTGTGTGTCTTGGTTTTGTTACCAACCGTGATAAGACAGAGGTTTCCTTGAGCTTCAGCCCTCCTGTCAGGAAGGTCTGCCCAAGGCGAGTGCCGTTTGCGGGGTCTCCCTTCTTTCTGGGCCACTGTCTGTCCTGGGGGTTTCCTTGTTAGTTTTTTGGGACTCCCCTGCCTACAGGGGTCTGGTTGTCCCTCCTGTTTCCCAGGAGATGGACCTCCCTCTCCCAGGTATTTGGCACCTGCAGGCCGGGTCCAAGACCATCGCCTCTGTCGTTTCTCATATTGCTTTGGTTGTCTCAGGTGCTTTCTCCTGGGTGGAAGGTTCTGGGAAGAGGTCACTCCAGGGAGCACTTGTCCAGGTCAGTCTATCCCTGTAAAACCGGGGCCAGGGACCCATGAAGGGGGCACGGACTGACTCAGTTTGCCTTGGGAGATTGGGGAGGTGCCGCGCGCTCCTCGCCCGCCCAGCGATGCAGCCCTTAGGGAACTGTCCCCACAGCCTTGAGTAAACAACGTGCCTTTAAAGCCCCACTGTCCCTGCCCCTGCCCAGGGAGGCTGAAAGAACAGCTGCCCTCAGAGTCCGGCCCCAGCGATCCAAATTCACTCGTCAAAATCTGTGGTCAGCACTGGCCGTGCTCACCGTTGTTCTTGGGGCAGAGAGTCAGAAAAACACCAGCAGCCTGGCAGGGACTGGCCCCCCCGTCGCCGCCACAAGAGCAGGAGAGGGGCCCTGGCGGCCCGCACGGACGGCAGCTCGCAGCTCTTGCCGCAGTTGGTCGGTGCTTCTTCCCTGGGTGCCGTGCAGGGTTCTCCAGCTTCCGGAGTTTCAAAATAGCTGTTCCAGGCAGTTGCTACCCATTTAATAGTTGTGGAAAGACTAGGTCCTGAATCGTCCAACTGTGCCATTTTCCCTGGAAGTCTCTCCAAGAAAATATGGTCTACTCGCACCAGGTGGAACAGTGCTTTCCACAGATGTCGTACAAGAAACCTTCAGTATTTCATCTCTAGAAGCGCCCAACTTAGTGATTTCATAGTTGCCAGATTCTCGACCCACAGAGCACTCAGGTTAAACGCTCCGACCCTTGGACAACATGGCACCTGGACCGCCCGAGCGTGCTAGGCACCAACCACCCTACCCCGCGCGCCACCCTCCCCCCGGCACCACCATTCCCCCGCGCGCCACCCTCTCCCGGGCCGGACCCGCCCCTGGGCGCGACCCTCCCCCGCGCGCCGCCCTCCCCCGCGCGCCGCCCTCTCCCGGACGCCTCCAGTGGCAGCAGAGTCCACCTGCGGCTGCAGATGCGGCCAGTGCTAAGAAAACGGGTGGCTCTATTGACAGCACCTAATAAAATGTCTCAGACACGGCAGATTTTGGCACGAATTTTGGATGTAATTACCAAATTGCCACGTTTTCAGATTCTAATTTCATGAGAGCAGAACAAAAATGTCAGGAGGGCAATTCGCAATTAAATAGGACACGCCTGCCATCAGGGGCGCACGCCAGGCGTGGAGACGCTTTCCCAGAGACGCGGCTTCCTGCTCCAGTCATGCGCACAGCAAGAACACGATCATAAAACCCAGCGGGAAATAAGCCAAGGTAAAATTAATGTGGAGAAGATATTTCAGAGGTATCCTTGTTAGAACGATTCTTCTACGAAAGGCCTTGTCGTTGGAGTTTCACATTCCCCTATCATAGGACTCACTGTCCATCGGGCCACGTGATAAACCAGAAGTCTTGGAAAGTAGCAGTTTAGATTCCCACTCGCGGAGCTTTCCCTTCTGCAATGCTGCTAAGAAATGGTATCTCCCACCACGAGTGATTAGACTTCCAACAAATGCTGGCTGTCAAGGCTAGGTCCGTGACCTCCAGGCTGCTGATGGCCATTGATTTAAAAGTCCTGCCTCTTTCCAACAGTCACCAGAAGGTGCAGCCAGGCCTCCAGCCACACAGCGTGGATGTCCACCCTCTCCCCCAGGGACCCTCGGGGTCTCTGGCAATTGCGGTCAGTCCCCCCACAGAATTGTCCAGATGACAGACCCTGTAGCTTCCTTCACAAAGACGCAGCTTCCACACTCATCACGATAATTGTCAATTGTCTTTTCTGCACAAAATAGGCATTCTAATTTTAATAGTTCAGATGTAACAACTCAGTGATTAGACTTGCTGTTGCAGTGGTAGCTTGTTTGCTAGGCAGGACAGCTGAAGAAACTGTAACATTTTCATTGAACTTCATGCGCAGTCCAAAGAGCAGCTCCCTACCATATTAAACAAGCAAATGACAGTGGAGCACCTTCAGCCTATTAAATAACAGTCTCTAAAAATGAATGCCAGTTCTCTGAGAGGAAATAATTCTCTATATAATAAGAAACCCTCGAATTTTAACAGGTTACTGATATTCTGTGACTACTGGGTCAGAATAGGAAAATGCCTTTTATTTTTAAACCACCAAATCATCTGAAGTGTCAGCACCAACAGAAGACATATGAGAAATGAATCGTCACAAAATTCTCACAAAAAACAACTCTATCTATTACTCCAGATGATACAAGTATGAACTAAGCGAAAAGATCCAGAGCACAGAGTAAGTTTCTAATTTTAAATATAAAACAAAGTGAGAGACTATGTTCAAAGTCTATTTCTTTTGAAAATACTGCACTTTAGCATATTTTAATTAGAACACAGGACTCTTACTTGTATATTTCTAATTTCCATTGGTTTGGGCTTTGGGATTTTATGGTAGGACACAAATTACAATGTAATAGAAAACAGCATCTCATTTTCAAAACGCATTGATTTTCTACTTAATTTAACTCAACATTCCAAAATTATATTACCTTTTCACTAAGACTGTTGACATCATTTAAAATCCATTAGCCCATGTACTCAGGATTCTCACTCCTGTGCTTTCTGCACCCACATTTAATGCCCTCGTCTGTAAGGCTGGAGGAGCCCCAGAACCTAGTATTGAAGATTCTCATCCCCTTGTCTCTGGGAAGCCCCTCGTCATGCCTTTTGGCTACTACTAACCCATCTGATGGGTTTGTTTCCAATCCTCTTTTACTTAATCTTCTCATAGATACTGTGGGCTAGGAAATGAGCCGGGAAAGGCGGCTGGAAGCTCAGGGAGAGGAAAAGCAAAAGTGATGAGGGAAAGGGGTCTGTGTTATGACTGAAAATACGAAGTATCTGAAATACTCTGGTAGGGGAGGGTCAGCATAGTGAGTTCAGAAGAAAAATAGCTGTGTGGTTTTTCCCTGCTTTCTCTGCAAGGAAAGAATAAGAACAACACATTTCTGAACCAACTGGCTCACAAGAGCAGAGCATGGGCTCATAGAGAAATCTCTGTGAAAAGAGGCTGATTTGTTAATCTATGATACTAATCCCAGGAAGAGTAAAAGGAGGCAATTGTCAAATGTCTGCTTATACCATGGCTGAGAGATATCAAATGGAGGCAAGAGGTCATTCTGGAGGTTATTCTTATGCAATATATACTTATCCTTTTTCAGTTTTTAGTGGATTAGAATAGCCAGAAGGAAATACCTGAAAAGGTCTAACTGTGCTCCAGTGGCCTTGATGCTTGAAGATGACTGTGTAACTACACAGCTTTTATGGTGTGACCGTGTGATTGTGAAAACCTTGTGGCTGACACTCCTTTATCTGGTATATTGACAGATTAGTAAAATAATAAAGACAAAAAATACATAAATAATAGGGGGGATAAGGGGTGTGGGATATTTTGGGCATTCTCTTACATTTTTATTTTTATTTTTACATGCATTTTTTGTCTTTTAGAATAATGAAAATGTTCAAGAACTGGCCGTGGTGATGAATGCACAGCAGGACACTGTGAGAGAATGACTGTGCCCTCTGAACAACGATGATATGGTATGTTAATATATGTCAGCAAAATTGCACTTTTAAAAAAGCCTGCTTATCAACATTAATCTGCCCAAAACATAATCTAAGAGGATTTTGAAAAAGAAAAACTTCAAAGGAGGTCTTGCCTGACAGATATTAGAAACTCTGACCCCGATGACTGAAACAGTATGAGACTGCAACAGAAAGGGGGGTTAACAGGAGCAATGGGTCCAGAGACGGACTTAACAGGACTCAATACGACAGCGCAGACTCTGCACAGAGAGGCAGCATCGCATCCCACACCTCGTAAAGTCCGGCAAGGACTGAAGTGCTGATGAGGACGCACTGGACACTTGAGCAACCTCAGAGCGCGCACGTCGTGCACGGAGGTCGAGGTACTCGGACACTCCGAGGAGCAGGGCTGTCACGTGTGATGCGGGACGTGGTCGTGGGACAGAGAATGAGAAGCCTGGTGAGCTTTCACCACGCGACTGCAAGCGACGCTATATAAGGGGACGTTTCGGCTGCATTTCCTCAAGGCTTCCAGTGTTTCAAGGCTGGCAGGGTCTGTGCAGTGCTAGGAAAATGGCCCCTGTGTTTGCACAGATGCTGGAATCTCCCCGAGCCCCGTCTATGACTTGGTCATGACCCCTGCAGGCGTGCGTCCACGACAGGCATGCGGGCGTGCGTCCACGACAGGCACGTGGGTGTGCATCCACCACAGACCAGTGGAGGCAGCACCAGGGCCTGGGTCTCCCCCCACTGCAGACTCCCCCCTGCACAAGAGGAGGAAGCAGCAGCAGCTTCTCTGAATTTCTCTGTATTAACCTTGGCAGGGAACGAAAGGGTGGACGCAGCCCAGTGGACCAGTTTCTACCTGCTGTGGCTCTGACAGGTGTGCACAAGTGTGATTTAAAGAATCAAAGTAGGGATCCAGATAAGCTTCATTTCAGCCGTTTCCTAAAACATAACTACAAATGAGGGAAAATGATTGTCAGAAACGACAAGAGAGAAGAACTAATTTTGACCTACTGAGCTACATAACTGGCACGATATGAAATGAGTAATGAGTTTTAGGAAAAGAAATCAATTTCTCTTAGAAATTTCACTATATAGCGTCATAGATACAATGAAAGTTAATAATCCTTTCTTCTAGCAAATCTAAATGTTTAAAAGAAAGAATAAACCTAAAAATAAGCCACACATGAATGATAATAATAATGTATAGGTTACATAATAAAAACAACAGAAGCATATTAATGTATTGAAATAGGAATCCTTGAGCACACTACATGATGAAGATCACAGATTACTGGTGGGTATTTTTCTGCTTTTCTTAGCCTATCCTTATTTTTAGGTTCCATAACTAGCCATTAATGAATAAAGATGGAAGAAAAACTTCACAATTTCCTGAAGACTATTTCAGGTATTTCCACTTAATCATAGCAAACACATGCTAGGATTAAAACCCAGTGAGAAGCATATTTGTCTACAGCAGAAGGACTGAATGTGCTCTCAGCTTTGGAGAGAAACAGGCATCGCTGTTTCAATCCTTCCCAAGATATCATCATTACATTCATATGATTTATGACTGAAAGTATGAGAGATGGTGCAAAGATCCTACGCCAAATTCCCACATGGCACACAACATAAGCCACACTGGGAAAAGTCATAAATGTAGACAGATTCAATTTCATCAAAGAAAAGAACAAGAATTCCAGAGACAGAGCAGGAAACTGGCCAGATAAATGTTTACAGTCATGTAATTCCAAAGCAGCAGCAGTGAATGTGGTCCCGCCCAGAACACATAAAGCGTGAGCTGGAACTCAAGGCAGTCACCAAGAAATCAGGGAGAGGTGACTGGAGGTACTATCAATAACCCTGTTTATGCTCTGGCAAATCTGTCAATTTTTTCTTTTCAGACTAAAGTTAACATTGATAGAATAATTTAAAAATTATTTCAAAAGAGATAAATATTTTTTTAATATCCCAGTAAATATAGAAATAATTATAACTCCAGTGGAATATTTAGATGAAAAGATAAGTAATTGTTGTTTTTATTTTGAAAGAGATTATATACATGTTACTTAAGGAAATGTCAAAATATAGCAACCAAAATCAACACATAAGTATTTTTCATATCACAGATATGTTTTCACATACATTTCTAAGATATTGAATATCTTTGGATTGGACAAAACTTATGAATTCAATAAAAACAGTAGTTATTTCTATACCAAGTAGATAAGATAAAATTAATATGCTCTGAAAAAAATTAAATAAAGGTTAAAGTGTCAGAAATGAAAACAAAAATCAACAGAGGAAACTAAAAGATTATAACCTGAAAGCAGACCTACTAGAAAGGACGATGGGGAAGGTGAGAAGGTTTGTGCAGAAAGAACACACACGTTGAGTGGTTTTACGTATGGTTAAGGCTGAGGTCAGGATATAGAGAAGCATTTTTCAGGGATGGGAAATCCACTCCTAATATTAGAGTACCAGAGTGGTACACCAGAGCTGTGCTTTGAGATGGTTTGTCCAGTAGGGAGAGCTGCAGTAAGTAGCAAGAAGACTAATTAGAAATGTGTTAAAATGATTCAAGTGAGAAATAATTAAGATATTCAATGGTAAAGGAAGGAATGATCGTGAAAACAAAGAGCAAATGTAGAAGGTAAAGTCTTCGTGATTCGGTATCTAATTTTTAAAACGGGACTAAGACTGAAGGAAGAGAGGGGGGTAATTTTAGGCTTTTGCCATCCATGGAAGTAGGAAACTCCAGAAGAGAAGTTGCGTGGGGCAAAGAGGCTGAAAGTGATGCTTGGTGCGCCCTAAATGTGTCAACAGAGATGCCGAGCTGTGCATCAAGTAGTACTTACACAGGTCGTCTGGGGCTTCGGGTCAATGGAAGCGGACCGCGTGGCGCTCGTCCGTGGAGGCCAGGGGCAGGGGCCACGGGCATAGCTGGCACGTCTCAGCACAGAGAACACGGAAGAGGCCAGGACACTCGGGCGAGGCC
>PVIY010033916.1:0-27785 GCA_004026745.1 Myrmecophaga tridactyla | reverse complement strand
TGTGCTGCCTTGCGCTCTCTCATTTAAGCACCAGCCAATTAAGCCAAACGTCACTCATTGCAGCAGACACGCCTCCTAGCTGACTGCAGATGTAATTGGCAACAGATGAGGTTCACGTACCATTGGCTTATGTCCGCAGCAACAAGACTAGGTATGCTCACCTGGCCAAGTTGACAACTGAATCTAACTAACACAGAAGGCAAGACAGAAAGATCAGCTGGTACAAGGGTCAGAGGCAGAATTAAGGAATTCAAGGATGTGGGGTAGCTAAAGTATAGAACAAGGAGAGAGTGAAGTGATAACACAG
The DNA here is from genome assembly GCA_004026745.1 of Myrmecophaga tridactyla. Taxonomy (NCBI): domain Eukaryota; kingdom Metazoa; phylum Chordata; class Mammalia; order Pilosa; family Myrmecophagidae; genus Myrmecophaga; species Myrmecophaga tridactyla. Next base: position 27,478 of record PVIY010033916.1, on the reverse strand, counting down.
AAAGGTAGGTAGAAACTAGAATGGGTGGCCTTTTGTGCTATCTAGAGAGCGACATTTAAATGGAATGGGAGCTGTGCCAGATTGAAAGGATTTATGGACCCTAGAAAAGCCATGTTTTCATCCGAATCAATCTTGTGAGAGCAATGGTTTCTTCTAATCCCTATTCAGCACTATAGGTTGGAAATTTGATTAGGTTATCTCCCCGGAGATGTGACTCAATCAATTGGGGATATTAAACTTAATTAGATGGAAATGTGTCTCCACCCATTCCATGTAAGTTTTGATTAGTTTACTGGAATCCTATAAAAGAGATGTTTCAGAAAGCGTTCCTTTTGAGAATGAGGAGAAAGCCGCAGAACCATGACAGAATGATGAGAACCACAGAGTCCACCAGCCAGTGACCTTTGGAAATGAAGAATGAGAATGCTCTGGGGAGCTTCCTTAAACAAGAGGCCTGGAGAGGAAGCTAGCGGATATTGCCATGCTCTCCACGTGCCTTTCCAGCTAAGAGAGAAACCCTGAACTTCATTGGCCTTTCTTGGGTGAAGGTAACTTCTTGTTGTACCTTAATTTGGACATTTTTAAAGGCTTGCTTTAATTAGAACATTTTCTTGGCCTTAGAACTATAAACTAGCAACTTATTAAATTCCCATTTTTAAAAGCCATTCCATTTCTGGTATATCGCATTTTGGTAGCTAGCAAACTAGAACAGGAGCCTACTGGGTGGTTTTGAGCAGAGAACTGATATAATTTAATTATTTTATTTAAAAATTATTCTTAATGATGTGTCACCTCTACAGAGTATAGTGAGGCATTAATGGCAGCAGAGAGACCAATTAGAATGCTGTAATTTGCAAATTCTCTTACTCTCTAACATTTATTTGTAAGCCTGATGTCAATGCTCATGGTGCTTTTGGGGCCATTTGTGGACATACACAGAGCAACAAAAAATTTGAGTCATCCAATGCACACCTTACCAATTGTGGTGGAACAAAGCGATGCTCTGCTTTCTTGTTTCCATTCTCATACTCAAACAAGCATGCTTTTCACAGTATAGTTAGTGCCACATTTTACACACTTTTGTACTATTTGTTGGTGACTTCACTTTTTAAAATGGCCTCCAAGCATAGCTCTAAAGTGCTGTCTTGTGCTTCCAAGTGCAAGAAGTTTGTGATGTACCTTATGGAGGAAAAAAATGTGTATTAGATAAGCATCATTCAAAGAATAATAAGAAGCAAAAAAAAAAGATTAGCATCAATTAGCAATTAATTATAGTGGTATTGGTTGAGAGTTCAATGTTAATGAATCAGAAACATGTATTACATAAGGTCTCTTTAAATTGAAACACACATAATACAAGGTTATGCACTGATCAATTGACAAAAATGTTGTGACTAAAGGCTCACAGGAACCTAACCTTGTGTGAACCCTAAGCAGTGTTCACTATTTGCTAATTCAGAACATATATAGAACATAACTTCCACGAATAATGAGAATTGACTGTACCTCCTTTCATACAGTCTGTGCTATGTGTTATGAAGATTAAATTAGCTAGTACATGTCAAGTAATTAGCATAGTGCCTGACAAATAGTAAGTGCTCAATAATTTTTACATTTTATTATTAAGAAATTTAAATCTGGAGGCTCCTTCTGCCTGAACTAGAGCAGTATTTTGACAACCAGAGAAAACTGATCTGCTTCCCATGCAACCAGGTAATCTTAGGTTGCTTTTTATAGCCAAGCAACATAAACTTTTCAACTTCTTCAACTGATGAGGATTCATTATGAGGTCACACATAGCAGTAGAAAGAAAGGAATCTCAGAGAACCTTAGACACTTCTCACAGCTGGGTTCCTCCTTCAACATCAAGTCTTCTCACCCTCAACCCTGAAGCCTTGATGTCCATGGGAGCCAACTTCTTTCCCAGTCTCTGCTTTTCTTTCTTTCATTTCACTCGTTTTTTTTTTCACTTTGAATTCCCTCTCACTTTCATTTGAGAAATTCTCCTCTTATTTCCTTTTTCAGATTCCCAGAGGAGAAACTCTAATCAACAAACTAATCACTGTCATAGACCCAGTGACCTCAGAGCAGTCTATAGCTCATTGCTTGAAACAGATATCCACCCCTGGGAGAAATATAGGAGAGTGAAAGTACAAGTTTATGTGGTGCAGAATATGGCCAATGTAAAAGAAAAAAAAAGGCTTATCTCAGCAAGGAATATGGATAATGCATTTTCTATTAAAAGAGTGTATGTGTAGCCAATACTGTGATTAATATGGCCAATATCTTGTGTTCACTCAAAAAATATTGCTTGCTATGTGTCAGGCACTGCTCTGAGCATGGGAGTATAATAGCAAACAAAACACACAATCCTTCCTCTTGTGGAGCTTACATTCTACAGAGAAGGCATGGGCAATAAAACAATAAATCAGTAAAATATGTATGTCAGCTAGTAAAAAGTACATCAGACAAAAACAACACAGAGAGAGTGGTTAGGAGTGTCCTGGGGAAGAGTGCTTCAACTTTATAAAGTGTGGTCAAAGGAGGTGAGGCGTTAATTATGAAGATATCTAAGGCAGGGCTGGGGAAAGAACAATTCAGGAAAAACTGAAAGCCAGTGCAAAAGTCCTGAGGTGGGGGCATGCCTACTATGTTTGAGGAATGATGGGATGGCCAGTGTGAATGGAGCAGAGTAAAGGAGGGATAGAATGATATGAAATGAGGTCAGAGAGATAATGGGGAGCAAAGCTCCGAAGGGCTTTGTAGGTTATTGTAAGGACTTTGGCATCTACACAGAAGGAAATGGGAAACCATTCAAGGGTTTTATGTAGTGGAGTGACCCAAGCTGACTTCTTTAAAAAAAGTACTTTGACAGAAGGAATATTGGCTGAAGGAGATACAAAAACAGAAGCAAGCAAACCAGTTAGGAGACTACTGTAATATCCTGGGAGAAATGCTGATGACTTGGAAGTGGTGAGAAGGTTTAGGGAAACTCCCAATTGGAATGAGCTTGATCAGCGCCTCTGAGAGCTCTCCTGAATTGGATGATGCTGGCCTACATACCTCCTTTGTTTACCTGTAATTGACCATCTGGACATAATCTGTGGCATTATAAACCCCCACCACCTAAAGAGAATTTGGTAGCTCTCCAGATATCTGACTCAATAACACATTGTGGCTGTTGATGACTTATTTCTCAAGCTAGATATGGAATATCAGGAAAAAGTATCTGAGTAAGAGGCCAAGCCCTTAGGCAATGAAAATGGAAATTATGTGCATAAGGAGGAACCAGTATTTCAAGGTCAACTATATAATATCTTCTAAATTTAGGGTCTTTGTTGAGCTTTGAATCATGGCAATTCGTGTTTGCTGCCTCCACCTCCGTGAGCCACCCATTTGGCTCCTGGTTGCAGCCATCCTGACAGAGGGCACCTGCCTGCCCATGGTGGGTGCAATCAGATGGAAGGTACATTCCCCACCCAGCTGCCCAGGGCCCAGGCCAACCATCTGGAGTCACTAGAGCATGACTGCTCCAGCTGGGGTAGATGAGGAAGCATTCAGAAAAAGAGCTGGAGAGTCAAGGAATCCATGCAGTTCAATAAAGAGAACTGGGCTCCAATTTCAATCAGGAGCTCTAAAATCTGTTTCCTACTTTCTCGCAAGGAATATGAGAATATATAAATTCATTTCAATAAATATATATTAACCAGGTGTCAGGAACATACTGGAGCTACAAGGGTAAAATACCTATCTTTAACTTTAAGGAACTCACATTTTGTCATAGGAAGTAAACACATCTATGTATAACTGAGAAAATATGACAAGGCTTATAAAACATGTATGGATAAAATTTTGTCAGGACATATTGATTAAGGTGGAACTAATTCTGCTGAGGGAAAGTAGGTCATGTCCTAATTATGCTTTGAAGATGAAGTAAACTTTCTAGTTCAATGTGCATTCACAAGAGTTCATAGAAAGATATGAAAACAGATGCCATGTTTAGCAAATGACATATAAAAGATTTTAGCCAGAATACTGTATACAGACCAGAGTGAATAGAAACTTGGAAAGGTAGATTGTTAACAAGTCGTAAATAGCTACTATACTGGGTAGGAGATAGAGGCATATAAACATTGTCTGTTTCTTCTTTTTTTATCAGGAGAATAACAGGATGGTTTTAAAAACAGGGCATAAAATTTCTCCAAAAATAAACTTGGACTTGACTCCTCTCTTTTTCACCTATTTCATTTTGCTTTTTTCTACATCATTTTCTATCCTGCAAACCACTCGTGATTTTCCCCGTTACAGCTTTCTTCATTTCCTCCATCTTCTCACACCAAGATAACAATAATGATACAATGGACATTAATAGAACTGATAAAATATTGAAAAGAAAAAAAAATAGAAAGTATCTTTTCTGTATATTTGCTATACATACTGGAGTTAGATCTTAATGTATGAAAGTAAAACTATTTTCTGATTTTATATCAAATCTACGATCTGTGCTTTGTCTTCATATTAACTTAGTCACGTGAAAATACCAGTTTTAATTCACTGAAAAATTAATGTCCCTGTAACTGCGTGACCATCTCCATGCACACATGTTCTATATGCACTCATTGCTTTTGTATGTGCATTTTTTTACACCATGATAGTTCTCTGAGTGAAAAAAATACTTTTTATTATTTCAATTCCAACTAAAACAGAACTATGCACATCTATACCATCAACCAAATAATTTTCAATTATCATGAAAATGTTTTAAATAAAGTGGGGGGGGTCATCCAAATTCATTTGAACAAGGGGACTCCACTGAATTTTTTTTTTTTTAACATGGCAGGCACCAGGAATTGAACCTAGGTCTCAGGCATGTCAGGCGAGAACTCTGCCACTGAGCCACCATGGCCCACCCTTCACTGAATTTTTTATGTCAGTGTACCCTGGGAAGAGCAGAATGCCAGGCATCAGTAGACCTGCTTGGACGTTAGCTAGGATTATAAATTTGCCAAGGTGCTTCAGTCTTCTAGACATTTTATCTTCATTGAAAATAAGGATTCTGGATTTATTTCCTACTAACTGTTCTTAAGAGTTCAGAATTCAAGGATAATAACCATCTATGCCATTTCTCTATTTGTAGAATTACGAACTAGAAAGTACACTTAGTGGAAACTTCCAGGCGGTTCGATGGTCCTCAAAACACATCTTCCCATCTGACTTTCCAAAGTATCTCCATATTCACCTAGATTATGAAATACCAAGTCTGGCCATGATAAGAGACTTAAGTAATATTTGCATCATTTACCAGCTTCCTTGAGCAAATCCTATAAATTACCAAGCATGAATCTCCATTCATCTGGATTACAGTTTTGTAAAGCTAGATAGAGAGTAAAAGGGGAGGGGAGAGGAGCAGGAGAGGAAAATATGTGATGAGGAATTTGAAATCCAAAATGGTATAATCCCTTCTTCAGTATTGAAATTTTATTTTTCATTATTTGTCCTAATGGTTCACCCAGCCATTGAAAGGTTATAGATTCTTATCTCTCAGCAAAGTGACACATCCACATATCATACTCAGGCTAATATAAATGCTTTGGATAACTCCAAAAGGAAAAAAAAAATCTTTATTCTAGCTTCCTTTTTTTCTATTTCTTTTTTTAAGTTAATAATTTTTGTGGAACAAAAAAAATATGATAATGTTCCTCTGAAATTGTTAGCCATTTGAAAGGATTCCTAATGACCACTTTCATATTGATTATTAGACGGTAGATTAACAGACACAGAGCCAATCTCCAGATCTCTTACTGGAGGGAGATGAATCATAGGGCTGTTCTGTAGGTAGATGAGATTCACTGAATCATATGAGTCAGAATAGTTCGATCCCATAAGATAAGCCAGGAAATCGCATGTTATTTTCTGCAAAGAACTTTGTACATTCCCAGGTAGTTTCTTTAGCAGGATTTGTTTCTCTTTTCTAATATTTTTAAGCGCAAAAGTCATCATGAACCTTGGGTCATAGGGTTTTTTGTTGTTGTTGTTTTGGCATGGGCAGGCTTGGGTTACAGGGTTTTTAGAATACTGGGGCCCCAATGATTTTTTTAAATATCAGGCAACCTTTCCCTTAAAAAAGTTTCCGAAGACCCATGTCTATCCTCCAACAAGTAAAATTGAAACCTCCTCATTTACATATTTATAATTTTTCTATATCCTTTATTTTATCATAGTGTTATGATAGATTGTCCATATTTTTCTTAAACCAACAGGAAAAAGAAAAAAAAAGAGAGAAAGAACAGAATATTTCTATAGATGTGAGGTTCTTGCCTGATTTTCTTACACTTACACCCTTTAGCAGTATCTGTACTTAAATGCACAACCGATTTCCTCTGTGTCCTGTCTAAGCAGCATAGATCCAGATCCAACATAAGAATCATCATCTACATAAGCAGATTTCCCTTTCATTGTTTTCTGAGCACCTAATTTTGTTTTATACCACAAGTATAGGAATTACATTACTCACCAACACATGATAATAATGTCTAAATAATAACAGCAATAAGAATAATATTATGATAGTAACAATAATTATGGTTGCCATTTAGCAAATGTTTTCAATGTCCCAAGACTCTACTAAGAACTTCAGAGAAGTTATAGTATTTAATTATCAGAAATAAATGCTGAAATAGCGACTATTATCTCAATTTTATAGATGAGAAAACTGAGACCCAAAAATCTTACACAGTCTGCCAAGATCACAAAAGCAACCAACAGTAGAGGTAGGAAAGTAATTTAGGTCTCTCTGCCTTCTAGACCTTTTATTATACCAGAGGTTTTCAATACTTGGTACACACAAAAGCTTTCTTCCCAGCAAAGAATCCAGGCATATGAATTCACCAGGACAGGCATCCAGCTGGGAAACCTTGAATTCCTTCAAGGTCAATACCATGAGAAGAGAACCTCAGCCCATAATAAATGAAATACAGAATAAGTAAACAACAGAAAGGACAACATAGCAAAAATTTTACTGAAAAGATCAATAAAATCAACAAACTTTTAGCTAGACTGACAAAGAAAAAAGTAAAGAGGATGCATATAAACTAAAATCGGAATGAAAGGCCAGAAATTACTTCCAACCCCTCAAAAATAAAAAGGAGTATAAGAGGATTCTTGGAAAAAACTACACATCAACAAATTAGATAACCTAAATAAAATGGACAAATGACTAAAAGTACACAAAGTACCTAGAAACACAAGACTCAAAAAGAAATAGATGCTCTCAAAAGACCAATAACAAATAAAAAGATTGATAAATAATCAAAAACCTCCCAAAAAAGAAAGCCCAGGACAAGACAGCTTTACTGGTGAATTTTAACACATATTCAAGGACAAATTAACAACAATCCTGTTCAAACTGTTCCATAAAACTGAAGAGGAGAGAATACTCCCTAACTCATTCCATGAGGCCAAAAACACTCAAATACCAAAGACAGATAAAGATGCCACAAGGAAACAAAATTATAGACTAAAATACCTTATAAATACAAATGCAAAAACCCTCAACAAAAATGCTAGCAAACTGAATCCAAAAGCACATTGAAAGAATTATCCACCATGACCATATGGGATTTACACAAGGTTCAACATATAAATTTCAATTAATGAAATCTACCCTATTAACAGAATGAAGTGAAAAATACACAGGATCAACTTGATTGATGCAAAAAAAAAAAAAAAAAGGCATTTGACAAAATCCAGCACCCCTTCTGGATAAAAACTATTAGAAAACTAAGAATAGAATAAAGGGCACATATGAAAAATCCACAGCTAACATCATACTTTTGTGAGAAATTGAATGCTTTCCCTCTAACATCAGAAACAAGGTAAGGATGGTCACTGCCAACAGTGTTTTTCAAAATTGTCCTGGATGTTTTAGCCAGAGTGACTATACAAGAAAAAGAAATAAAAGACAACCGAATTGTAAAAGAAGTACAATTTCCTTTATTTGCAGATGTGCTTCTGTACATAGAATATCCTGGAAAAATCCACAACAAAGCCACTAGATCTAATAAACAAATTTGACAAAACTGTGGGCGTATTAGTCAGGGTTCACTAGAGAAACAGAACCAAGAGGAAATATCTGTAAATATGAGATGTATAAAGGTGTCTTATGCAACTGTGAGACTGCAAGAGCCCAAAATCTATAGGGTAGGCTATGAAGCTGGCAACTTTGATTAAGGGTCTCAATGAACCCCACAGGAGAGTCTCACTGGCTGAAAAAAAAACAGTGAAAATTCTCTTTTCTTCCTTAAAAGTCTATAACCGATTGCATTAAACCCAGCCACCTGGATTATCTCGATTGCAGGAAATACACCCTTAGTTGATTGTAGATGTAATCAGCCAGAGGCAATCAACTGACTGATTATGTAATCAACCAGCCACAAACATCTTTGCAGCAATGGTTAGGCCACTGCTTGCCTGACCAGACAACTGAGCATCAACCCCTGGCCAAGTTGACACCAGGCGAGGTAAAATGTCACAGTGGATTAGAATATCAACATGCAAAAATTAGTGGTGTTTCTACACATAAGTAATGAAAAATCTTGAGAGGAAATCAAGTAAAAAAATTACATTTGCAGTAGCATCTAAAAGAATCATATGTCTAGGAATAAATTTACCCAAGGGTGTAAAGCACTCATACATGGAAAAATCTACAAAATATTGCTGAAAGAAAATTAAGAAGTCTTATATAAATGAAGGGCATTCCATGCTTATGTATTGGAAGATTAAAAATTGTCTAGATGTCAGTTCAACCCAAAACAATTTAAGATTCAATGCAATTACAAAAAAAAATTCCAAGAACCTTGTTTGCAAAACTGGAAAAGTCCATCATCAAATTTATTTCAAAGGGGCAGGCCACAGTGGCTTAGCACGCAGAGTTCTAGGCTGCCATGCTGGAGACCTGGGTTCAGTTTCTGGTGCATGCCCGTGCAAAAAAAAAAAAAAAGTTATATATATATCAAAGAGTAAGGGACCTCAAATAGCCAAAACTTCTTGAAAAAGAAAAATAAAGTTCAAGGACTCACACTACCCATTTAAAAAACTTTTACAAAGCTACGTCATCAAATCAGGATGGTATGGACAAGGACAAGCATATCAATCAATGGAATGAATTGAAAATTCAGAAATAAAGGCTCACATCCAAGGCTAATTGATTTTTGACAAGATTACCAAGTCCATTTAATGGCGGAAATAGCCTCATTATTAAATGTTAGTGGGAAAATTTGATCTCCATATGCAAAAGACTAAAGGTCAATCCCTACCTCAAACCACATGTAATAATTAACCCAAAATGGATCAAAAACCCAAATATAATAATCAAAACTATAAAGCTACTAAAAGAAAGCATAGGGAATCATCATCAGGACCTTTTGTTAGACTTTATACCAAAAGCATAAGCAACTAAAAAATCAGTAGATAGTTGAAATTTCATCAAAATTTAAAACTTTTGTGCACCAAAGGGTGCCATCATGAAAGAAAGAAAAAAAAATGCAACCTGCTTAGGGAGAAAATACTTGGAAACCATATACCCAGTAAGAATTTAATACCCAGAATTTTTTAAGAAATCCTACAACTCAACAACAAAATACAAACAACTCGATTAAAAAATGGACTAAAGACTTGAATAGACATTTCTCCAAAGAAGATACAAAAATGGCCAATAAGCACCTAAAAAGGATGCTTATCATCATTAGCCATTAGGGAATCACAAATCAAAGCCAAAATGTGATACCAGTTCATACCCACTAGAATGTCTACTGTTAAAAAAAAATATGGAAAACTGCAAGTTTTGGAGAAGATGTAGAAAAATAGGAATACTTTTTCACTGATGATGGGAATGTGAAATGGTGTAGCCACGGTAGAAAACAGTTTGGGAGTTCCTCAAAAGTTACATATAAAATTATCATAACCCTAGAAATCCCACTTCTAGGTTTATATGCAAAAGAATTGAAAGGAGAGATTCAAACAGATATTTGCACACCAATATTCATGGTGGCCTTATTCACAATTGCCAAAAGATGGAAACAACCCATCAAGAGAGGGGCAGGCTGCAACTAGAGCAGAAAACCAGAAAGAGCTGTGACTTTAGGACAACATTTAAATTCTTCTTTAGTACTTCAGCTTTGTCCTCTTCCCCAATAATGAATGTCTAACTACTCATGAGACATCATACAAATTTATGAAAGTAACCTAGGCTCTGGAGTCAGAAGGTACTGAATGATGCAGAGAAAAATGGTTAGATTTTTAAGTCTGACGGTCCTGGGTTTGAATTCAGTTTCTAATGCTTATTAGCTATGTGATCTTAGTTAATTTGCTTGATAATTCTTTATAAAATAGAAAGCCTTGTTGCCTTTTCTATAAACCAGAAATACTAACACATACTTTGTCAGGTGATTATACAAATTAAATGAGAGTATATATATAAAGATTGTGACACATATTGACTGCTTAATAAATGGTATGATTAATATTATCCAAGATAATCGGGGTCTGATTTCTATTTTAGTTACTTACTTTGTGCCTTGGGTAAGTTACTATTTTCATCTGTGGACCTGTTTCCTCTTCATTAAAATAAAGATATTGTGAATTTGTGAAGTTCAGAGTCCCAAAAATCTTTCAAAATTGCCTACAGATATTATAATTAGGGCCTACAGCACATCTTTCTCCTGTGCCCTTGAGAAGGCTGAAAATTGGTTATTAATGCATCTGTACTTTCCTTAGATCATGGTGAATAATTCTACTTGAGACTAACTGGAGCTTTTGAACTGGGGGTGAAGAAGGGGAGAGGTATACAGCTGTAATATATTCCTCATGTACAGTGCCTGCCCCTGGTGAATATGCTAGCATACTTCGCACAGATGTCTCTTTGTTTCTGAACAGGAAACTAATTGCCTTTCTTGTTTCAGTCTGAGAAATTTTCCTGGATTGCTCTGCAAATAATGGGAGACATGTCTCAAACTTTGCAAAGCTCTTCCCTGTTGGTGTCTCTAACGAGATGCCTCTCGTGTCCCACATTGCAAGAGACAACTTTTGTCTTTTAAGGTGAAAATCACCATATTTGATGAGTATTCCTTGCCAGTTATTTACACAGAAACAACTTTAGCTAGGAAAGGATGAGGAGAAGATGCTTCTCAGGCTTCAAGGTAAAATTTCGTTGTTGTTCCACATTCTGGTTGTTAGAAACTGGTGATTCTAAAGACAGTGAAACCTGCCCACCAGAAAGCTCAGGAGCTGGAAATGCTCTTCCCACAGGACAGCAGCAGCTACCCATCTTGCCCAGCTTTCCCAGTGCCCCCTGCTGTTGTTTCCCTAGCAACCAAGCAGACCCTGAAGTATCCCTGAAAGTCCTGCACAGTTGCTACGGAAACCCCAGGGCTTCCTTCATGAGAGCAAGGTTGAGCTGTGGCTGGCTCAACAGGGTGGGCAGACTGGCTTCCTTTGGGAAAACCCTCCTTTAGAGAGAAACCAGAGCACCCTGAATCCATGCACATTTTGCCTTTTTACCCTGGTGCGTTTATGCACACTTGTATGTATTCTGTGTATGAACAACATTGAGCCCCAGTGTATTGAAAGAATTCAAAAATCCTTAGTGTAACATAGACTTGACGACACAATATAATGTGGTATCTTGAGTTGGATCTTACAACAGAGAAAGGGAATTTGGTAAAAACAAATTAATTATTATTTAATTATTTCAACTATAAAATTCTTAAGGAAATCTGAAAGAAGTACTGACTTTAATTAATAATGATGAATCAACCTTGGTTCTTTCACTGTGTCAAATGTACCATACTAATATATAAGGTGTTAATGATGGGGGAAATTGGGTTTGGGGTATACAGTAACTCTGCACTATATCTACGACTTTTCTACAAGTTTAAATCTATTTTAAAATAAAATCTTTGAAAAGATAAAAATACTTTAAAAATAAAACATATTAATTTTTTTAAAAAATAAGCAATTTCCTGTTTGTAGAATTGATCCACTGATTTTAAAATTTGTATGGACATGCAGAGATATGAACAGTGACACAATCTAAGTAAATAAAAACAAACCTAAACCTTATACTACCCAATTCAGGAAGCACTATAAAAGCAACAGGAATCAAGACAGTATGGTGTGTTATTGACAAAAGGATAGACGACAGATCAATGGAACTGGATAGAAAATCCAAAAATGGATCTATCCATATGCATTCAATTGATTTTTGATAAATTTTTCAATTCAATTCCATGGAAAAAGGAAAGTAATTGTACCAAATCATGCTGAAACAACAGGATATTCATATGGAAAAAATATAAGTTGGCTTTTATTTGTTTTCAACCTCATATTGCACACAAAAACATTATTTTAAATACATTATAGACCTAAATGTAAAATATAAAACTACAAATCTTATAGAAGAAAACATAGGGTAAGATCATCATAATTTTGGAGTGAGAAAATATATATATACTTTTTACACAGGATACAAAAGATACTTCCCATTAAAGAAAAAGATTGATGGCTTGGGACTTCATCCAAGGTTAAAAACGCTATTCATTCAAAGACACTATTAAGAAATTGAAGTTTTAAGTCACAGAGAGGAAGAAAATATTCACAATACACATATCTGTTTGAAGACTTGTATCCAGAATTTATAAAGAATTTCTATTAATTTTCAGTTAAAAGGCACATTATATAATTAGACGCATGCAAATGACTTGAAAGACACATCAAAGAAGAAAATACGAATGTCCAACAAACACATGAAAAGAAACTGAACATCATTGGTCATTTAGGAAATGTAAATTAAAACCCCAATGATACACCACTTCACTCTCACTAGGAAGGATAAACCTTAAGACTGACAATATCAAATATTGGTGAAAATGTATAGTTGCTAAAGCTTTCTGTTGGTGAAACTGTAAATGGTAAAAATATCTTTTAAACATTGGGTAGTTTGTTATAAACATCACCTATCTTATAACTAGCAATTCTATTTCTAAATATTTAGGCAAGATAAATACATGTATACGTCCAAAAAAAGATCTGTACAAAAAATATTTTTAGCATCTCTGCTCGTAATAGCTGAAAACTGAAGACATCACAAATGTCATTCCACAAGAAAATGTATAAACAAATTATGGTACTGTATTAGTCAGAGTTCTGTAGAGAAAAAGAACCAATAGGAAATGCCTGTAAATATTATGACACATTTATAAGAATTGCCTCGCATGACTGTGGGGATGGGCAAGCCCAAATTCCGTAGGGCAGGCCACTAGGTGGGCATTCCAAAAAAGTTTTCAATGAACTCCCCAGGAGAGCCAGGCTGGCTGAAGCAGAGATGGAAGTTCTCTCTCCTGAGTGCTGAAATCTCATCTTTTAAAGCCATAGACTGATCATATGAAGCTTCTCTTTGTTGAAAGCAATTTCTTCAGTTGATTAAAGATGTAATCAGCTATAGCTCAATCAACTTTACTGGTGATTTGAGTCCACAAAATACATCATAGTAATAATTAGGCTAGTGCTTGCTTGACCAAATAACTGGGCACCCCAGAATGGTCAAATTGACACAGGAACCTAAACGTCTCAGGTATGTTCATACAATGGAATACAATTCAGCAATATAGAGGAATAAACTTTATTTAAATATGCCTATGATTACGCTAACTAAGATATCCATCGTTGGTTGTTCTAAGTGTATTGTTTGTTTTCTTAAATAAAAAATATGTTAAAAAAAGGAATTAACTAATAAACATGCAGCAACATGACTACATTTCCAAAATATTATGTTCAGCTAAAGAACTAGTACAAAATAACGTTTATTGTATTACTCCATTTATATGGAGCTACAGAACAGGCAACATTAATTTTTAAGGATAGAAATCACAAGAGTATTTCTCTGGTGTTAGTATAAAGAATTAACTGGAAAAAACATATAGGGAAACTTCCCAGGGTGATAGAAATAATTTCTTGATTTGGTTACTGAATTCAAGTATCTGTAAATTTTTCAAAACTCATTGAGCTATACACTTAAAATCTGTGTGTTTTCCTATATGTGAAGAAAAAATCATCAATACAAAAAGGTAAAAGAAGCTTGGGTCTCTAAATGTCAATCTACCATTACAGTCATGGACTACACTCTCTTCCTTTTACGTGAAAGAAAAATAAACTTGTTACAATAAACTAACAAATGATGACAAATTCAGCAGGGATCATTCCTTATTTATTTTGCTTCTCCAATTCCTAGTAATAGAAAAGACTCGATAAATATTTGTTGAATTGAATTTTAACCCTAAAGATATACCCAGAATTAAGTGTCTCAGTAGGTTCAGCCCATTCCAGAAGCTCCAACACCAGACTCTGAGCAATTTAACCAAGATTATTAAAATAAACCCCTTAGGCAATACAGATAGTCTGTGATTGTTCATGGCGAATCCTTCTGATTATTATTAACTTGTGTACTTCCAGTTTAGTTCCTATTTTTTATTTGAAGGAAGAAGAATTTTGGAGGGGACATCACCCCCCTTTGAGGAAATGTGGAAATATCCTGATTGTTTCCATCAGGAAGGGAAGCTTTCAAAGTATGATTTATTGTATATTGTTGAATTTTGGAAAACTCCTCAGTTCATCACTGCACTAGGCTATTTCCTCAGGAGTGCAAAATTACCAATGAGTTTTCCCAAGAGTGTGTGTGATGGTGAAGTTTAATGACTGGACTTTAAGTTCTTTCTGCTTTTTACACATGTCTGAAAACAGGGACAGATACTCACTTTGAATTACGACTCCAAAAGAGAATCAATGCTGCACCTAAGCTAAAACAACATTTCTGAAGAAAAAAATTAAATGAAGCCAGCAAGACTCTGCCTTCCTTGGAGGAGAATAATGTTTCTGATTGCTTTTTCTCTCTGCTGGTGTGGCCATACCAATCCACCTAATCCTTACAACAGGCAGGAGTTACTTAAAGAGTACTAACCATATCTAGCACTCCTCCAAACTACTCCATGTCTTTTAAATTTCTATGCATATCCTGCTACATGGGTTTTGGCCCATGCATATCTCTGGACTCCCTGCCTCAATACATTCTTAGAGTTTATCTTTTTTATTATTATTATTAATTTAAAAAAATTAACAACAAACAAAACATTAAGATATCATTCCATTCTACATATACAATCAGTAATTCTTAATATCATCACAAATGTTAAAATAAATTTAGTTTGAAATGCTAGTGGTAAATGAAAGTGAGGGGTAAGGGGTATGGTATGTATAATCTTTTTTTTCTCTGTTATCGTTTTATATTTTTTCTGTTGTCTTTTTATTTCTTTTTCTAAATCGATGCAAATGTTCTAAGAAATGATGAATATGCAACTAGAGTTTATCTTTTCCTGCAAACACTCTACCTGGCACCAGCTTTTCCTTTGTTCTCTGAGTCTTCATTCTCCTTATAGTTTAGACCTGCAACTGAAAATTATTTTCACAGCTCAGACCTAAGCTTCTGGAAAAAGCAATTCGAAATCTCCAATTCATTGTCTTTGATGCTGTGAGTTCATCTCTATGGTAGTGGACACCAGACAGCATGATGTCACCCTTGCTGATAGGCTCATGCTGGGATTGCTCATGGGACTAATAGGCAGTACAATGTAGTAATTAAAAGCCAGGACTCTACAGACAGATGCCTAGACGGGAATTCTAATTTGACTTTGGAATGTTGCTTAGCTCTCTGTGCTTCAGTGTTCTCTTCTATAAAATGGGGATGGTTATAAAATTTATCTTATGGAATTGTTAGGAAGTCAATAATACAATGCATGTTCCACAAAAAACAACACTCAGCATATATTCAGCAGTCAATAAGCATTCACTGGTGTCATTATTAATACTAGCACTAACTTTCCCCAGTTTACATAACTGGGCTCCTGCCTTGGTCCACAGACCCACTGCTCATCTTGGGTCCACCCTTGGTAACTGGATCTTAGTCTTATTGCCCTGTGCCTGAGAATCTGTCTTGATAACTTCTTAATTCCAAGTAAATCCAAGGATTCATCTTGATTTTACCCTTTCCCTTCCCTTAAACCATGTGCTGTCTTATGCTGAATCCTCAGCCAAGTGCCTGAGGGCCTGCCAAGTATCATAAACTTGGATAATTTGCCTCCAGAAATCCTCTCTCCCTGTGGAACCCCCATGGCTGTGGACTGAATGCCTGTAGATACACCCTGTTAAACTGACTAAATCTTCTTCATAGTAATAATTCCACAGGATTACCACCTGTTATTTATCACCATTACCTTTGACAGGACTTCCTTCTAGTTGGATTTATTCCCCCAGCATCTGCTGCACTCGACTTCTAATTCCAAAGTCTGGCCATTTTATCTAATTTCATGGCACTTAAAAAGAACCCGTCTTTGCATAGTTTTAATATACTGTATCTGATATTTAAGTTTGGGTGCTTATATGTTGATTTAGCTCATGAAGAAAATGATTACGTTGCTCCAGGCCTCTTTTAAGAAGATCTTTTGGCATTGATCCCTGGATTTTTTTTTTTTTTACGCTGTGTAAAATAGTATTACTTTTTAACTGTAGAATGTTTTGTCGTCACTTTTGTAGCTTTAGTTCATTTAATCTTCATAACTACCCTTTAAAAAATTTGATAGGGCCACTGAAACAAGCCTCAGCAAATTTCTACAACTTACCCCAAAATAAACATATAGTAAAAGCCTGAATTTGAAACTAGAGGCAAGGTCTACTGAATTTAAGATAGGTTCTTATTCAGTGAAACCGAATTCCTTCCCAGTTGCTAAATCGTGATGATGATGGGAATAAAAGGATATTTAGTGTTCTTTCATAATTTTCTGTATGTAGCCCTCATTTGAACAGTGCACAGCTAGGGCTTCAGTCTGTGCATTGGGTCTTAATTAAATCAGATACCCCTTCCTCCCCTAAGCAGAAGACTCATCTTTTGTAGGTCTCAAGCACCATTGAAAATTGTGGTGATCTTAACCCTGACTCATAAAAAGTACTTTTCCTTAGGAAAAATTGCAAACTAAAGCTGTCTATTTAAGAAGAAAGTGGTAACCAACAAGTTATGGCAAATGTTGAGTGAGTGCTCCCTTTTTGCCTGACAGTTATTCTTAACATTTGCAGTGAGGTCTCAGTGAAATTTCCCATGGTTTTCCAAGTAACTCAGGTCATTATCAGACCACTGTGATTTGGATGTAGCACTAGTCAGAAGATGTCAGTAGGAAAGAAAGTTAGTTAGAAAGATGTAAGCACTGTGTTACAGTGTTGTAACAATAGGGCCATCTGGGAAGTGTATATTATAGGTAGCACATTCTGAAAATTGAGAGTATAGCCATTAAATGTCACATGGAGAAAATTAGATTTGGCCAAATGATCTGAAGGAAGTGTAAACTAAATGAATGTGGACCTCCCTGAGGAGTTTGCTAGCTGCAACATTTTTTGAGCCACTGTTAGCCACTCAATCCTATATATGGCTAGTCAGGACACATTCAAAAGCAATCAAAGTAGTACCTCGTACCTTCAATTTGTATTAGGAAAACATTATTACAAGAAAAAGCATAATTAATTATATAGAGAAAAGCATGTCAACCAGCACAGTACATATTGAATGCATATAAGTTGAAAGAAACATACAAAGTAGAAGAATGATCAGAGTTGAATGGGATGTAATCAGAGAAAATTTCAGGAGAAAATATATATCAAACTAGGTCTTAAAAAACAGTGGATGGCAGGAAAGAGTTACTCTCAGCTGGGCTGAATGGAATAAGGAAAGACATATACAGTTTAAATATGAGAAATAGCAAAGCAGTTAGCTGTATTTCCTGTAGAGGGACTATATTGACAAAAACTGAAAAATAATGTTGGCACTTAATGACGGCATTTTAAAATGTAAGAATGATATCCATCTAACCTAAAAATCTCACCATATAAAAATCCATCTCTTTAAAGCTCTGTTTGGATCACATTACTCTTCTTCTTGAAAGCCTTCATTGGTTCCCATTACTTTGGCAGTAGAGTGGCTTCCTTAGAGTAAGTTCCATAGGCAGATATTTGGCTCCATCTTGCATTTCCAATAGTTTTTCACTACTCTTCCCCATTCTTATCTTTTCTTAAGAAAAATTAGACAATTTGTCATGCCTTGAAACTGTCTTCCACAATCCCATATCTCTGCCTTTTCTTGTGACATTGAATCACCTGATTATTTTATTTCTATAAGCATCTTTGAGGTACATTTCACCCTCCACAAAATTCACCCATTTTAAAAGTAGAATTGGAGAGTTTTATTGCATTTACAAAGTTGTGCAACCATCACCACAATGTGTTCAAACATTTTCATGACCCCAAAAAGAAACCCCATATTTAAATCAGTCACTACTTCCTTCCCACTCCACCCCACGTCTGCCCTAGGCAAACACTAAACTACTTTCTTTCTCCATAGGTTTGTCTATTCTAGACTTTGTATATAAATGAAATAATACAATTTGTGGCCTTTTATGACTGACTTCTTTCACTTAGCATAATGTTTTTAAGGTACATTTATGTTGTAGCACGTGTCAATATTTTATTCATTTTTATTGCCGAATGATTTCCATCACTTGGATGTACAATATTTTGTTTACCCACCCATCAGTTGGTGAACATTTGGGTTGTGTCTGTGTTTTTAATAAAATTAACTATGTTTCTATACACATTGGTGTACATGTTTTTGTGTGGACATATGTTTTCATGTCTTTTGAGTACATATCTGGGAATGTAATTACTAAGTCATATGGTATATTTATGTTTAAGATTTTGAGGAAATGCCAACAAGTTTTCCAAAATGGTTACAACATTTTACATTGTCACCAGCAAAGTACATCCTCATCAAAACTTACAATCTATCTATATTCAACTCTACCTTGAAGTTTTTTTTATGTCTTTGGATTCTCTAGCATTTCTCATGGCATCCTTTCTATACTTCTGGATGCTTCTTGTTCTCTTTTATAGTCCCTTCTTCCTCCCCTAAAGGATGGTGTCTGTCACTATGCTCACCAGATGAACTCACAACTCCCACGTATTCAACTGTCTTATATAACTATTTTTACCAAATCTTGTACTTCTTAGTCATCTCACATCCTTGACTTCAAGGTACATATTTAAAATATTTCCTTTGGTGTCCTGTCGACTCTCCAACCATTTAGGCTAAACTTATGTCCGGGGAGAGCAAAGCCACATGTTAGCAAAATGACTATTCTCCAGTCCTGCAAACACCCAAGATAATTTGAGGCCTATGTCATTAAATTATATTATCTCTCTTAGCTGTCGTCCTGATTACTCTATCTTTCATTTACTGATGACTTTTGCATCTGGTGTACTTTCTTCTCTTTACCACTGTTCCTATCATGACATCTTGTGACTTCAGCAACCCCTTCAATGGTTGACTTCAATGACCATTTGAATATTCAAGACTCCCATTTCTTTAAACTCAGTTTCATTGGCCAAGTTCTCTACCCATCTCACTTCCCCAATCCCATGTTACCACTACATGATCTGTCTGAAATCTTAATTTTAAGAAGAAACTTTCTCTCTAATATCTTCTATGTTTACAGCCTACTGTAATATCTCCAGTCCAACAATGCATCCCTCACTTAAAGACCTCAAATCCTTTGAGTGTGTTTCACTGTCCATCTATTCTCCATGTTCATTCCTAAGATAAAATACTATAATTATGCACTTGGAATCACAGTCAACTCCCTTACTCCCTTATCTTCCTCCTTTCCACACCCTTATATTCAATTGACAATTCACATCATAATTGTTTGAAAAAATAACAACAGTAAGAAGAAAACAACTTCATCTAATCACAACCATATTTACCACTTGTGCTGGATTGAAGCTGTTATTTACCCCAGAAAATGCCATGTTCTTTTAGTCCATTCCTGTGCTGCAGAGCTGTTGTGGATGGCACTTTTCGGTTAGGTTATTTCAATCGAGATGTGACCCATCTGATTCTAGGTGGTCTGAATCCTTTTACTGGAGTCTTTATGACTGGATAAAGAACATAAAAAAGCCCGGAAAAAGCCCCTGGAGGAGCTGAGAGAGGAAACCACTGAAGCCAGGAACTGATAGCAAGGAAACCTGGGAGCTAAGGACCAGCAGACACTGGTCATGCGCCTTACCATGTGACAGAGTTGTCCCAAATGCCAGCAGCCTTTCTTCAGAGAAGAAATTCTACTGTTGATTCCTTAATTTAGACATTTTCATGGCTAAGTACTATAAATTTTACGTTAATTTTTGTAAAAGTCCATCTAGGGATTGCAAGGGTAGTTCAGTGGTAGAGCTCTTGTCTGTCATGTGGGAGACCCAGGTTCAATTCCCAGCCCATGCACTTCCCAAAACAAAGAAGCAAGCAAACGAACAAACAAAACAAACAAACAAAGATGTAATAAATGGTGCTGCAATAACGGAATTGTCACAGGGAAAAAGAAAGAAATGTGACCTCTGCCATAGAGCATACAAAAAAAAAATAA
This sequence comes from Myrmecophaga tridactyla, assembly GCA_004026745.1. Classification (NCBI taxonomy): domain Eukaryota; kingdom Metazoa; phylum Chordata; class Mammalia; order Pilosa; family Myrmecophagidae; genus Myrmecophaga; species Myrmecophaga tridactyla. The sequence continues at coordinate 6,917 of PVIY010033916.1, read as the reverse complement.
ATCAATTTCTGGTATATTGCATTCAGGCAGCTTAAGCAAAGTGAAACACCAATTTACTTGAAATGATATCATTCTTATCTAATAACTTGGTACCTTATCACCTTATAATCAATGACTTTTCTAAACAGCAAATGAAAGACCATGTCACTTACCTACTTTAAATCTTTCATTGCCTTCTCACTGTTCATAGAATAAAAATACAGTTTTTTCTGCTGCGGTGCCATTTCCCCAGTTCTTCACAAGCCTACCTCCATCTTACCATTTAGCTCAAGCGGCATCTTAAAGACTTCTTTGGTTATCTAATTTTCATATTCTCCAACTTTCTATAACCTTCTCTCATACTCCTATTCTTTTTTTTTTAAATCAGATTTTTTCTTAACACTTTCCACTAATCATGTCGATCACTCACCACCATATAATCAACATTTAAGTATTTGAAAATTTGTTTATGTTTTTCTCAACTTGAATATAAGCTATTTGAGACCAAGATACCTGTCTTTCCTGTTTTCTACTACATGTCCAATACTGTGCATTACCCAGGAATGGTGCTGAAAAAATCTTCCATTGTCTAATTTATCTCTGATGTTTTTCTATCTCAAAGGGTGACCCTCATACTATACTACCTGCCTGTGTCAGAAACCTCAAATTGAACCTTGGCTTCTCTCACTCATTGCCCATACCCAAAAGTCAAGTCTTCTCAATTTTGCCTCCAAAAGCTCTCTCAAATTTGCCCATATATCACCATCTCCATCACTACTATTTTTGTTTAGTCCACCAACATCTCATCACTGGATTATGATTATAATATCTCACAGGGCTCTACTTTCAGCCTTCCTGCTTCATCCAAACTCCATAAAGAAAATACATTTTTATTCGTTTTAAACCTTTCTTTAATAAATCTTTCTTTATAAAACAAAAACTTTCACTGTATTATCTAAAATATTTACCTAAGTTTCATTAACTTTCTGATAGAGAAACTTTATTTAATGTGGCCTACAAAATCTTGCATGATTTGCCTTTTGCTCTGCTTCCTTTACCAATAGTTAAAAGAATGTCTTCTCTAGGCATCATCTTAGATTCTTCTGGAAAGCCTTCCCTGACCATCACCCCAAACTAGGTTTATCACCTATCCTACATGCTCCCATAGCATCTTATTCTTAACCCTATCTACTTATTACAGTGTCCCAGTATAGTTTGATTGCTTTGTCTGTAGGAGCAGACTTTGAGCTTCCTTCAATGAAAACCTATGCTTTGCTCCTCTTGGTTATCACTCTGTACCTGGAACAGTTCTCAATACATACCTGGCATTTGGTAAACACATGCTTAATATGTAAATTAATACATATAAAATAATGGCACAAATAATAGTAAGAAAAGTTAAGATATTTGGGAGGAACCATATTATATTTTTTATAGTATGCCTAGCAAATTGATAAAATAAACTGACTCTTTAATAAATGACTCAGAAATATGATGGTAATATATGAAGAAAAGGTGTCCATGAAAGTTTGATTACTCTTCTAAAGTGACAGCTGAAGCCATTATCCTTATGTTGTTGATCTTTTGAACCATTTTAATTTCTATAATGTTGAACTCCTTTTTTCCTTCATTTTCAAAGAACAATTGATTCTGCCTGGTCTGGCCTGAGGAAGGCTCATGGGTATCATTGCTCTGGCAGGTGGTTTTTAATTGCCTGTCCAGAGATGCTGGCACTTCTGCAAACACAGCTCCTGTCTCACTCCCAGCCAGGTCCCCAATGCTGCATGTATTTGATAAAAGGGTGTTTTACATACTGGAATGTGTGGTTCTAACATTAATGCAATCCTCTTTCCTTCAACAACTCTCAGATAAGAGGATTTCTTGGGCTATCACATTGCAAAATATATTTTTACATTTTAATTAAATGCAATTTTAAAGTATTTTTTTTTCTGAAATAATATATGTTGTCCATTTAACCTCTGACAAAGTTGCTGAATTGGAGTGGGATCTCATTTTTAAACCTTGGCAGCTGCTGCCTATGTTTAGTTTCCTAAGCAACCTGGAAACTTAATTATACCCAAACAACTAGAACAGGTATTTAGCGGAAGAAAATTTAATGGAATCCCCATCATCATGGATCTAAGAACTGAGGTTATTGAAGGAAAAAAAAGTAAAAATGATTAAGTACAAGTTGGTGAACAGATTGATTAGCTGCAGAGCTTTTAAACAATAATTTTAAAGGGTACTTCAGTATTTTAAAACATTACTAGATAATCTTCATATTTTCAGTCGAATATCAGACTACAACTATTTAAGCAATCAGTTTCTATTACATTGCCAAGGGTAGTGCTTGTATCTAATAGTTGTTAAGGGTTAAAGAGTAGTCTTTAAGCTAGACTTGAAAGGGGGGCAGAATTTGGATATGCAGAAGGTTTGTAGATACTTCTGATCATAATTAGTATTTTACTTTCCTTGGCTACTCAAGAAAATACCATGCAATGGATTGATTAAACAATGGGAATTTATTAACTCACGGTTTTGATAAGAGAAAGTCCAAATCAAGTCCTCATCAAGGCAATGCTTTCTTCCCAAAGACTGGCATTCTGAGTCTGCCTGCTGGGGATCCTTCGTCCTGGCCCCTTTGTCACATGGCAGTGTACACAGCAGCCTCTCCTGACCTGTCCCTTTTCTTCCTGATTCTATTTCATCTTTTTGCTTCCCACTGTATTTTTTTTCCTCTCTCCCTCTGTCTAAATTTCATTCCTCTATAAAGGACTCCAGTAAAAGGATTAAGACGCATCCTGATCGACGTGGGCCACAGCTTAACTGAAGTCACCTCAACTATGGGTTCACACCTACAGGATTAAATTTAAGAACTACTTTTGATAGAGGTGTTTATATGTGTTTTGCCATTTATTTGTCCAAATAGATTGAATGAGTCTCAAAATTCAATATTATTTTCTTCATTTTTTATATTCCTTACCCTAATTCAGAATCTAGTCTGACACTCTATGTTGTAGGTACCTATCACATGCTTGAAGAAAACAGCTGGAAATATCTTCAAATATTTAATTTTCTTTATCTTTACAATCAATTATATAGACCATCTACATAGTTTGATTTATAGCAAAAAAAAGCTTAGAAGCCAAATAATGATCAATATGGAAAAATAAATATAGATCTAAACACAATTCTATGTGTGTATATCTAGTAAGAAGTAGCTCATTTAACTGTAGAAAGCACAAAAACAAACTTACTTGAAGTCATCTACCTAAGCACGAAGCCTCTAAGGCAGCTGAATATCTATCCAAATTTCAAGAGATAAATAGGAATATTTCTTCATTCTGATGTTTAATCAATTCTCATTAACACAAAATCCTTCCTTTTGTGCTTATATACACATACCCTTCCCTTCATAATTTTCTAAAGTATTATGAAAATCTCTCCCAGCAAGTGTAGAGAATCACAAAACTCAGCTCCATACGTTATGTGAACGGATGCTAAAAGAGACCTTTAGGGATCTTACTGATTTGTGGCCCCTCAATTTTAGCAAAAGCAGTGAGTGAAATTGGTTGGTCTAGCTTTTTGTGCTACTCGGGTTTCCAGCTGCATCTGTATGAATCCAAAGAGCTCACATAATGTTTAAATATTTATCAAGTTGTTTTTATCAGTGTTTCTTTTGGTGAATTTGGCTTCATGCTGCTCAGATCACATCTTCTGTATGAAGCACTGGACTGTGAGATAATTGTAGGATCCCCCACTACTCCACACACACACCTCTTTCGTTGTCACCCATTCAAGGAGCCGTGTCCTAGCAATCACCATCCTAAGACAGACCTCCAATGAAGAAATTGAAGCATTTAAGATGCTTTTGGAATTTCCCCTGTAGTGAAATAAAAGTCAGAAAACTTGATCTGCAGAGTTTTCCATTTGTAGAAAACTCTTTGCTTATGCCATAAACCCAAATTTTATTAAATTATTTCATACCCGGTGTTCGTAAGACCAAGCAATATAGAAAGAATGCAGTTGGAACCAATTCATTCCTGGGCCAAAATGCAGGTAACTTCAAAACTGTTGTGTGATCTATAATGTATGAATAAGAAGTAACTTGGATGAACAATCACTTAAGCTGTGAGAGAAAACTTCCTAAGGTAGCTCTTCTGCTAAAAGTTTTATTTCTTCCTGCCAAATATTAACATAACAGATGAAAGCCACTCTCAATAATAGAGAGGACAAATGAAATAATCTGTTCCCAGGCATCCAAATTTTTCCTACCTAGAGGAAAATAGAAAGAATTCTAATATTCTATTCATAAGTAGGGTTGTAAATCAGAACTAAGATAGGTAAATATAGAAATTCAATTTATGCTAACTTTGGATTATAGAATCTGACTTTTGGTCAATGGCAGACAAAGTAAACAAGAATCTGGATTCTCACAGTAACTCTTATTATAAGGAAATGACTGGTACAAGAGGAACCAGCTTAAGATGTAGACCTAGATACCCAAGAAGACTGGAAAACAGGAGAGAACCAGAAAAGAAAAGAGAAGGTAAATAAAAGAAGAGCAATAAGATTTATAAAATTACATTATAGCTACATTATATTGTATAAGTATATTAATGGTTGATTAAATGTTCATTTATATTATCATATTATCTGTATAATAAATAGTATATTGGTCATTATAAGGTAGAACTTCAATTCTCTTTGATTGAATTTTTTACCTTTATATACAGTGACTCAAGAGAAGAATTGTTATAATCTAATCTCATATCTTAAAAAAAACTCTGTGGAAACCTGGGTTCGATTCCTTGTGCCTGCCCATGCAAAAAAAAAAAAAAAAGAACTCTGAAATAAGAAGACAGAGCTCTCAATAACAGTCAAGGTTTTGGTGCCTAAATAGGAATACCTGCTGAAGTACTCAGGGCAATGAAGTGGGATCAGAAGAAAACCCATCTCCACTTGAGTTCTCCAAACATTACAGTAGAATCTGAAGAATGATAAGATTAGGAAAATAACTAAGCCATAACTTTAATACCTCAAAGTGGTTGTTTTAATGTTTACTTAGTGGTCTAAGTATTCATCTCCTTTACTTTGTCTAAGGTACACTGAAAATAGTTCATTTTCAAAACAGAAAAATAAAATCAGAAACATATAAAGTTTTTGGAGGGTATGCATGTGAGAAGCACTACAAAAAGCCCCAATCAGGTGACATATAAAATAATGTTCTAAATATAATTATTACTAAATGAGAATAATGTCTTTTCTATGTATATTATTATTAAATTGGAGAGCTTCTGATCAGACTTGGTACATTCCCAAGCATCCAAGTTGTGTGAGCTTTGAAATGCCAGAATTGAAGGTTAGAAGATATACAGGAGCTTATCTGGCCCAAGCCCATATTAGTTCCTTTAAGAGAAAAGATTAATCCAGAATCTAGAGCTCCACATCTCACAGCTAGGAATTTTTTTCACTCTAACACATTCGTGTAAAAAAAAAAATTACAGTGTAAAAAAAAATTACAGGATAGTTTCTCTTTCTCTCTGTTTTGCTTTCTTTCCTTCTCTCCTTTTCTTTTTCAATTTCTCTCTCTCTCATTGTCCTTTATAGTGAATTTGGTATGGTGGTCTGTTGGTTCAAATCCTGGCTTCATCATTTGCTAAGCTTAGGACGTTAATATGTTTCTTCAAGCCTTAGTGTCCTAATTTATAAAGTACGGATAGCACCCACCTATGGGATTGTGGTGTATATTAAGTGAGATAATTCATGTAACGTTTTCAAAACTGCATCTGTTGCACTTAAGTCCTCAATGAATTTTAGATATTTTTATAATTACTATAAGTAATGCATGTTTATTGTCAAAAATGTGGAGAGAACAGAAAACATAAAGAAGAACATTAAAATGGCCAACAATCACTCAATCTAAACCTAATCACTATTGATACACATAAATATTTATAGGTAGAAAACATCACGTGTACATGTATATTCAAACATATTTATATTGCCATTTTCTACCATCAGTTCAACAAATAGAATGGAAGTGATTTGCAAAACATGAATTATTTTGCAAGGAGATACCTAATTGCCAGTTTTCAATACTTTCTTCACCTTAAGAACCTAAGAATAAATCAGGGAACCTCAAGCTTTATTGGGTTTGTTATCAACTTCAGGCTGAACATTGGTTGCAGGAAATAATAAAGTGAGTAATAATCATTTACCTTTAAATGATATTTCTTGCAAAGATTTTGAAGCCTTTTATAATTGCAATGTCTCATTAACCTTTCAAAGAGCCTATTGTATAGTGAATCTTTAGTGTAATGTAAAATCAGGTGAATACGGAAACGCAGAAATTCAGTGCATACACCTAGAAACCACACCACACAAGGCAGCAGTGAATGCTGAGTGGTTGCATGGCTTTGGGCATCTTATATAGACCCTTCCCTGACCACCTCCAGTAGAATCGGTTCTTTAAGATACTAACTGTACTTTTTTCATTTTTGCTCCATTCATTCAGTTATTCAATGCTGAGGGAGTGCCTACTATAAACCCAATCTTATGCTAAAGAGTCTGGGTCTATAAAGATTAATAGGATAAGGTCACTATCTTTTGGAGTTAAGATTCAGTAAGGAAGATCAATAAGTAAAGCGAAAGTTCTGGTGCTCTGTGAGAATCACTATAATGGAAGGAGACAGAAGACTATGGAAATGCACAGATTAATATCTATATTCAGCCAGGAAGTAGTTAAAAAAGCATCCTTGGAAGATATAACATAAAATTTAATAGAGTCTTAAAGTGTATAGGAGGTATGCCCTTATTTATTGTCTATATGACCTAAAATACATACACTTAATACTTTATTTAAGCTCTCTTAGCCTCAGATAAGTTTGTTGTTGAAGTTAAGCACAAATAATGTGCATAAGTATCTAGCATGGTGT
>PVIY010033915.1:0-27617 GCA_004026745.1 Myrmecophaga tridactyla | reverse complement strand
CTATATTTTCAGGCAGTTCCCTCCAGCCTCTCTGCTACATCTTGAGCAACAAGGTGATATCTACCTAATGCATAAGAATAACCTCCAGGATAACCTCTCGACTCTGTTTGGAATCTCTCCGCCATTGACACTTAGTCTCATTTCACTCTTCCCCCTTTGGTCGAGAAGGTTCTCTCAATCCCTTGATGTTAATTCTCAGGTTGCTGGAATCTTGATAGCTATTGTGTTGAATTTTGTAGATCACTTTGGGTAGTTTTGACATCTTAACAAGTATTGTCTTCAAATATATAAACTCTAGATATATGATTCTTTTTTTTAATCCCCAGAAAGTGGTAGGTAATTAATAAATGATCTGTTCAGTACAGATCTGATGGATGTACTAGAAAAGATTGTCTTCTTTGTGCTTCTCAGAGTCAGCTAACCTGGGTTCGTTTCCTGGAACCTGCCCATGCCAAGGAAACAAACAAACAAAAACAGTGAAAGTCAGCTATCTTTGTGAAGGATTTAAAGTAATAGAACAATAGGTATTCATACATACCACCAGGAGAGGCCCTAAAAAGGAGGTTTCTGACCAATATCTATTTCCGTCAAATCTTATAGTCACACTGATTTTTTTTTTTTTTTTTTTTTGTCTATTCCAATAATCACTGAGAAAGCAGTATTGTGGGGATCCATTTTGAATTTAACATAAATGGTGGTGTTGGGTAGAAAGGAAGAGGCTTCTGAAATTCTGCTTGGGACTTCAAATGAAATTAACATGGCCTTCACCACAAACCTTGAAAAGAGCTGAATTTCTCAGGGAAACAGTTGCCACGCACAGACTCCTTTTCCCTGCTCTGTTCCAGTTTTAGACTTTCCCCTGCCCCCCACCCCCAGCAGGTCTAGTTGGTTTCAGATGAAGATATAACATCAGCCTTTCTCATGAGTGTACAAAGCACACTTTGGAAAGCTGAGACCAGTCTGCACTGGGTTTGAAAATGGACATTGGAAAACTATTGGGAACTTGTGGGAGTGAGTGGGAGTTGTCTGCAGAGAACCTTCATCAGAACACTGGATGAACAATACTTGCAAAAATCCCAGTGGGAAATCACTGTAGGTGATTGTCTTCAGTGAGGCTAGGTGTGTTAGATTAATTTACGCCACTGAAAGTGACTGTGTGCCTACCCTAGAATCTCCAGAAGCTTAGGAGGATCACTGCTGCCCTCCATCCTTGGGAAAACAGGAAAGAGAAGTCAATCCAATTCTCTCAGAGCAGGATAACAAAATAGTGTAAATGACATAGGGAATGGAGAATACACCCAACAACACTGCCAAAGGTGTTTGGAGAAATGACAGTCTTGTCATTCAATAAAGGTGACTTTACAAACCACATATTTGTGTATGTTTGATTGTAAAATAAATAGACTTGGGGCCTAAATTGCCCTGGTGAAAAGAACTGTAACCGCTGAAGAATGCCTGAGGTGAAGGGCCAAAGAAGAAGCAGTACTTACAGCAGCCGTAGAAGAATGCTGCAGAAAATTCTGGGAAGCTCTGTTCAAAGACAGGAAGTTTTAAAATAGTGCCTAGTAAGAGTTGGAGCCAGGTGGCAATTTATCACTTATGTGGAAAAAATTTTCCTAAACACATTCCATTTGAACGTCTTTATGAAGGTGTTTTGTGGTTTGGAATAAGTGTGGTTCCTGTGCACTATTTCTTACATCCACTGGAAAGCTAGGAAACTGTCCATCATTTACACCTCTTCAGTCTCCCTCTCACAGGCCAAAGGCAATGCTTAAAAGAATTTATTCCATTTCCCTCTACAGTACTTTATCTTTAGAGAAATTCAAATATTCCTTTGAATAGCCATGTTCTCTAAAAAATCTTCTGTCTCAGTCCAAACCTCTTCTATTAGGACATCTATTAGCATTGACCAATTCATGAACACAAGCCTCCACCCTTTTCCTTTACTTTTTCCCCAACATTCTCAGTCCTCTAAATTCCCAACCACATCATTTTTGTTACGTCCTTACTATTAGTTAAACACATTTAGCAACAAAAAATACAACTTCTAAGTGTGTTGGGGGTGGGGATCAGTAAATCTGATCCCCTACCCCTCATGGGGGTTAAACCAAGTGGTTGAACCCAGAGACCAAGATTAGCTTTAAATAGGGAGGTCACCCAAGGATGCATCCAAGTGCAAGCCCAATGTGAAACCTTGTCTAAGAGAAGAATGGAAGACTGACTGCCAGGAAAGCCATTTCAGGCATCAGAGCTAAAAGCTGAGAGCAGAGCAAGGGTTCTGGGACCAGGTGAGGGCCTGAGTAGGATAGGACTTGGAGCAAGTTGGGAATGGGACATCCAGGACTCATTTTTATTCATTACTGGGAGGTCAGCTTGACTTAATGGAGCAAAGTCAGGGCAAACAAGAACAGATTTGGGCAGCCTTCCACCCTGATGGCTTCTGATCATCACCCAGCAAGAAATGATGCTCCTTTTCTTACTCACTACAGTACCTGCTGTAGCAAAGGATTGATTAAATAACATGAATTAATCAGTTTTAAACATTAAAGAAAAAACAATTCCTGGCTTGAAGAGGAAGATAGTTGAATTCACTTAATTCTTTGAGAATCAATAATCCATATGATGTAATTCAATTAATGAAGACATACAATTAATCAGAATTACCTAAATCATACAATTTACTCTCCATGATAGGTAAACAGGAGCCTCTTGATTGCTTTTTCCACAGCAGTACCTTTTAAATGTTCTCATCTCCCTCATTAAATCTATCCCTTTACATTTTATATTTCACATTTATCCCCTGACATGCCCATATAAGGGTACATGAGTCTTAGCTGATTAAAAATTCTAGCAGAAACCTCTTTCAAACCCCCTGACAAAAATTCTTTGTGTAACATTAAAGGGTTTCTTTACTATTGTTATCTTTACATTTACCATATGTTCTGACCGTGATTTTCTGAGTACCCTTGAAATAGAATCACTTCTGACATATCAGAAAAATAAAAAAATCAAGAGACATCTCTTCTATCCAGCCTAATTCCCACAAGTTTCCCCAGGAAAACTGAGCATGCCTGGATCCAGATGGGGATGTATAATCTGAACTGCTAGTGAGGGCAGGAATTAATAGATCAAGCAGCAAAGAGAAGGGAGCTAAGTAAAATGAGGCATGACACACAGTAGAGAGCAGGCCGCAGCTGGACTGCAGTGAAGCCCAGCACCACTGCTGTTGGAAGCAAGTCAGCAGCTAATAACAAAAAGCAAATACTGGATGAGAGGTATTTCTAAACCCTGAATTGTACCAAAAGCCCAAGCAAGACGCAAAAATAAACCTCGAATCCAGGGTGGGGGCTAGGTATCAGTTTGATTTACAGAACTAGCTTAGTAAAAGAAAATGAGTGAAAAAGAATCAATCTGGAGTTTAGTTATATTTGGGAAGACTTCAGAAAGGGCCCTCTACCTCAAAAAGCTCCCAAATATTTTTCCAAGTTTTTTATTCCAGGGACCACAATGCCTTTCTCATGAATTTGGTCTCAAATTTCATTAAATCTGTTAATTGCAGATCCATCACTTGTACCCATTAAAATATTGGCAGAAGTAATGACTATTTTGCTTTTTTAAATTATTCAACAAGCATTCATTTATTGCCTACTTTGCACAGGTTCTGGGCCAGGCATTTGGGGGTGTTACTGTGAAGAAGACACAACCTCTGCCTTCAAGGAGCTCGCCGTCCAGAGCAGGAGAGAGAAAAGGACATTACGGGGTGAGTCACCTACCTTAAGAGGTGGTACAGAGAGGATAGTTAGAGAGGAGGCTTTCTGACTGAGTTTGCATCCTGGCCCTCCACTTTCTAGGGTGAGTTACTATTCTGGCCTGTTTCCTCATCTGTGAAGTGGAGATAGTAATCATACCCCATATCTTAGTTTGCCAAGGCTGCTCTTTCGGTTTGCTGAAACTGCTAGAATGCAATATATGAGAAATGGATTGGCTTTTTCAAAGGGGATTTATTCGATTACAAATTTATAGTTCTAAGGCCAAGAAAATATTCAAATTAAGGCATCAACAAGAGGATAACTTCACTCAAGAAAGGTTGATAGTGTCTAGGGTTTCTCGGTCACATGGCAAGGCACATGGCAACATCTGGTGTCCTTCTCTCCCAGCTTCTGGTTTCAAACTGATCTCTCAGCATCTCCAAATATCTGTGTCAGCTCTCCAAGCATCTGTGCTTCCTTCGAAATATCTCCCTCTTAAAGGACTCCAGTAAGTGGATTAAGATCCACCTTGAATGGGCAAGGACACATCTCCATTGAAACAACCTAATCAAAAGTTCCCATCCAACAACAGGTCTACCCCCCACAAGATTGGATTGGAAGAACATGGCTTTTCTGGGGTACATTATTTGTCATAGCAGTTTTGCTATGACAAATTGCTATGACAAATAGCACACAAATGGCTGGCTTAAACAACAAGAATTTACTGTCTTTTGGTTTTTCTTAAGTTGAATGTTAAGGTATTCACTTTCTCCTGGAGTCTGTACAGCACTCTGGCAATCCTCTGTCACACAGTGAACTCTCCCTCTTTGTGACTGCTGCTCTGGTTTCTGCTGACATCTGGATTCTTCTGACTTCTGGCTTCTACTGACTGTGTCCAAATTTCCTTTGCTTAAAAGGACTCAAGTTGTATTGATTAAGACCTACCCTGATTCCATTTAACATCATTTGATAGGATCTTATTTTTTTTATGCAGTATATGGCTATTTTGTTTGTTTTATTTTTAACTTTTTCACTGTATAGTATAACATATATATCATTGAAGATCTTATTCACAAATGAGCCCATAACTTAATTAATAATAACATTTTCAAAGGTCCTTTTTACCAGTGGGTTCACACCCATAGGAACACGGATTAAGACTTGAATGTGTCTTTTGTGGAGTACATCACTCAACCCCAACACCCCATAAGTTGATTGAGAGAATGATTAATACATGTAAACACTCAGAACACAGCTGGATTTACAGTGAGCATGTAAGCATTAGTCTGATGGAAGGACAGACGGGTGTTGCAGAAATCCTTAGGAGGAGCATGGCACTTCGTCATATGAGAGTCAGAGGGACTTCCTCCCAGAATGTCACATTTCAACTGAGAACCAAAAGATGAGTAGATGTTAGTGGGTGGGTAGGGCATTTGGAGCCTGGGAAAAGAAGGGGATAGTGTGTGCAAAACCAAGACAGGTTTTGTGTGATACTGGCACACATCCTGCCAATAATTTAATGTTCTTATGTTGCCTGATTCATTTGGCAAGAAAAGTTTGCTGTCTTCACCAAATGACAGATTATCATTTCTCCAATACCTCTTCTGTGAAACCGTCCCTGAAGATTTGGTTCGTTGCTCTCCTTGCTGCATTTTCCTATATCTTGGTGACACTGGCTGCATCACACTGTAATTGTATTTTTGTCTGTCACCAGGACTAGGCTGTCAGGTCCAGGAGGGCTGAACTTATTTCTTTTACATATATCCTAGTGTTCCCACACCTAAACACCCTATAGGTGCTCAGTAAAAACATGTTGAGTGAACAGCACAGCCACCTTATGGCAACTGATTGATCTAATTTGTCCTTCTGGGGAACATGCACTCCCTATATCAATGCCGCACGGGTCCCTCAATTGCCCTTATGAAGGGGACACCTCTAAAGTTCCACACACCATGTGGCCTTCTCCCTCTTGTCAAGGACTCACTCCAGTGCTCCACTTCTGATCTTGCAGCCCTTCATCAGAATCCAGTCTCAGAATTTTTTGTCCATGTCTAAATGCTCTGCCTGTTTAGGTAGAAGTTTTAATCTCTGCATCTTTCCACGTGCAAAAGTGTGGGCAATGATTTTTCCATCATGATGCAATGAGGTAAGCATTATGAAAGAAAAACAATTAATATATTTAATTTAAATACATTTAATATCAACAAGTCTCGGAAGGCTGGAAAGCTCAGCATTCATAAGGAACCTCTCACTTGCTATATTGCAAAGGTGCAAAAAAAACCATTTCATATTGAAGGGCCTTGCTAACTTCTACCCTAAATTTGGAGTCCTTCTCTCAGTATTCCTTAGGTCTTCTCAGTTAATTCCCACTCATGCATTTTCCAAGAGCCTGTGCAAGGAGTCCAAGGACAACTCACTTGGGGACATTCTCTTTCCTCTGTCATCTTGAGGATTTGGAATTTCAGCTTGTATAGCCAAGGGACATTTTCCTCCTCACTAGAGCCATTCAGCACCTTTATACAGCTCTGGGAGAGATTATTTGAAGCCTAGGGACATCCTCCAATGCATAATTGCATAATTCCAAAGCCCATTTCCACATCACAAATACCAAATCTTGTGAAACAGGGGTGAGGTCTGTGATTTGCTTAGTGATTTCCTTCACATGAACTGAAATTAGGAGGGGGAAAGACCCTCTAAGATCTTCTCATGGGAGGTTTGGGGCTATGGCTCCAGAGGACATTTGGAACCCCATTGAATATACAAGAATTATCAATTCATTTATTTATTTCACAAATATTTATCATGTCCTCTCTGTGCCAGGCCTTAGGGATACAGCATGAACAAAATAGTCAAAGGCTTTATCATGGGATTGTCACGATCACGGGTGAGACACATAAGAAACCTATAAGGAGATACACGAACAAGGTAATTGCAGATAGTGACAGCTACCCTGAAGCACGTAAGGCAGGGATATAGTATTAGAATGAGTAGGTCATGGAGGCACTTAATTGGAGTGGTCATGGAGAGCTTCTATGTGAGGTGACCATTTCAGCTGAGATCCAATGTTGAGAAGGATACAGCCTTAAGAAGACTTGGGTGGGGAGGAGAACAGTTCAGGCAGACATTAGTGTCAGAATAGGGACCAGCGCTATGGTTTCCTTACTACTCTTGGACTCCCAATCACATGAGAAAAGTTACAATTGGGCCATTTCCAGATTACTTAGAGCTCCTGCATGACCTAGCTTAGGTGTATTGGCACATTGTGTTCTGATGCCTCTTTTTCCTTGTAATGGGGCTATTGGACCAAAGACACCTTATTAGGGAGGCATGTAAGAAGGCTCTTGTGGCTGAAGCAGAGCATGCAAGAGGGGGAGTGTTTTTTTTTTAAATGTAATTTTATTGAAATATATTCACACACTATACAATCCATCCAAAATACACAATCAAAGGTCCCAGTATCATCACATAGTTGTGCATCATCACCACAATCAATTTCAAGCATTTTCATTACTTTAAATAAAAAAGAATGATAATAGTAAGATAAAATGAAATTATAAAAGAAATCCCAAAGCATCCCATCCTCTCATGCTCCCCTATTGTTGACCCCAAGTATTGGTATGGTACATTTGTTACTGCTGGGGAAAAAATATTTATATATTACTGTTAATATAGTCCTTTGTTTGCAATAGACACATTCTCTCCCATATTCAAGAGAGCAGCTTGTTTTTATTGTTATTTTTAGGATATAAGAACATAATAAAAATAGCTAAAATTTATTAGGCTGTTTCCTCCAAATGCATTATCCCATTTGTCACAACTCATTTAAAGTGGCTCCTATAATGTCCTTCTTTTAGCGATGAGGAAACAGAAGCTTATCAGAGTTAAGTAATTGCCTCAAGATCACAGAGCTACTAGATGGTGGATTCTAATCCATGTTTGTCATCTCTAGAACCCAATCCCTTAAGCGTTATGCTGTACTACGCTTTTGAGAGGGGCTGAATATGGGAACTAAACTATTACTCCTTAACATCCCAAATCTAGATGACTAAGTGAAAACCATGAGAAATCTGGAGGCTTTCATTTTCCCACATGGCCCTTTCTGGAAAGGGAAGGGTGACCAAGCTATGTTTTCTCCAGAGGGCCTGCTCTTTGCTTCAGTAGGAAGGAAAGGGTCTTCAAAGACACATAATAACAAGTTAAAAAGCAGAGCAGAAGGATTGCTGTATAACTGCTATACTAACCTCGTAGCAAAAGGATCTTGGGAGCCCTGGAGAGGGACTGCAGCAACAAAACTCCAAGTAGCTGCTCTAATAAAGTCCGATAATTGCTCATCGTAGTGAACTTCTGAATGAGGGAAAGGAATTCAAGCAATTTAAAAGTTGGTCAGATCTACCTTCCATTTCACTGGTTCCAGAATAAAATCCTGCAAAGACTTTCATGATCTGGCCTTTGCTTTTCCTGGTCACACTCCTCCTTTGCCTTCCCTCCAGCCATGGAGCCTCCTTTCTATTGCTGGAACATCCAAGCTTGGTTTGATTTGAGGGTTGTTCCTGTGTTTGGAATGCTCTCTGCCTGGTTCTTCCACGGATACGCTCCATCTCATTCTTCAGGTCTTAAGTTAACCCCTCTCTACCACCCCCTGCCCCCACGCCTACTCTGACCACTCTATCAGAAAAGACTCATATATTGGCCACTTTTAATCATATAACCCTGTAAATGTCTTCACAGCACTTAACATTATCTGTGATTATCTTGCTTTTAAAAGAAAATTCGTTTAGTTTATTATCTGTCTTCCTAAAATATAATATACTTACAGACAGGGCCCTCATTTGACACACAGGAGACACTTCTCAAACGATAGATATTTGTACTTAGTAATAATAAAAGGACAACTAATTAGTTGAGGTGAAATTACGGAAGGCAGCCACTTGTTTCCCCAGGACTTCATTTGGGCTAGCTGAGACAAATTTTAGGACTGTATTTTATCTCTCTGGGCCTGGGCAGGCTAGGGCAGGGGCGGAAAGGAGAAAATATTGGACCAGAATTGGAAGATGGAAGAAAGGCAGCTGGACGAAGGCTGGTGGACACAGCCAGGGGCCAAGTGGTTCAGTATTGGTAAAGGTGGGTTTGGTCAGGTCAAGAGTTTGAATTCTTCTCAGATACCTTCCCCTGACTACTCTCATCCCAGACTATACCTACGGGGATTATACATACAGAGAACACTCTAGGACGATTCTGGCTTTGAGGGTCTGCCTGGGGCTGTTTACTAAGAGATACTTTTTTTTTTCTATGTCTTTTATTAAAGTTTTCTCCTTAGAGACATTTTAGAGTATTTTTTTTTTTTAAATCAGGTACTTTAGCTGGAAAGAGGCTCAGGCATCTGCTTCAGGCCAGTTTACACCCTGAGGCTCCATTACCAAACCAGTCACAAAGCATTTCAAGATAGCAAGTGATTAAAAGGAGAGATACCAAAATGGCATGTTGACAGACCGCAAGAGCTTTTGAATTCTTTGCTCTAGCCACTGGAATCTCCACCCTCTAGCACTTTGGGGACCCATTTCCAGGTCCTTGTCAGAGCCTGAGCTCCTCCTCTCTAGAGGTGGTATGAGAAATTATCAAAAAGCAGGAAGAACTAACTGTTCAGTTCAGGACCAAAAGGCCAGCAACGCAAGAGTCAGGATGTGTGGCAGGCTTGGATGTCAGGGATTGGGGTTAGCAAGAGAAACTTTCCTATCTCTTAAGGTTTCTACATCTACTCTCAAGGGCTGGGCATGTCCACATATATGGTTCTAGCCAGGGGCCTTTCTGAGCCCTTAGGCAAGTTATAGCCAACATAATCCTGGTCTGAGGAAACAGGGGACAAGACAACTTCTCTTAGTAGTACTATTAGGTTTCACCAGGTCTGGGATAAAAGGAGGGGGATAAAATTTCAAGTAAATTTCAAACATAGGAAGAAGAGAGTTATGTATCTGTTAAAAACCTGAGAAACTTTGGCTAGTCTTGAATACCAAATTCTTATCTTCAAAGACTGAGAAAGTCTGAAGGTATTCTGTTCTTTTATTTTTATCTTGGTTCCTGGCTGGATGGTGGTTAATATGGGGGTGGGAATGAGGGGTATTTCCTACACACCCGGTTTATAATTCATGAGCATATTCTCTTCCCCACTTTCTCCCACACCTCTTCTCCTCGGAAAGGGCTTTCCCTGACTCTCCTCTCTTTAACCACTTGAGTTTTAAGTGGCTTTTACATTCTGCACCTCAAATTCATCTTAATAGTTTCGACAGCTAAACCTGCTTCCTGGGGCTCTTTTTGGTTATCAGAAAAGAGGATGTGGTCTTAATCTTAGCTCTTGTTCTGGGTTTTGTGTTTATTATTTCTAATAAGCAGTTCAGAGGACAATGGGGGTGGGGGGGCTCTCTTTTCTTCTTCTTTTTTCCAAATTATCCCTGCCTCATGGAAGATACTCAATAATAGTAGGAAGCAATAGAGCAGAGTGATTATGCCTATAAACTCTGGAGTCAGATTGCTTGGATTGGAATCCTGCTTTTAAAACTCAGTGCATGATCTAGGACAAGTTAATTAACCAATCTGTGCCTCGATTTTCCTATCTCAATATGGGGTAATGATCTTCCCTCATACTGTTATTGTTAGTGCACATAAAATGTTTAGCATAATGCCTGACAAGTTGTAAGTGCTTGAAAACTGTTCAGTACTGCCTGGGTTCAGGGTCTTAGCAAGGGTTGTGAGAAATTGACACAGAGTACAAGGAACAAAACTCACTTAGATACTGAACGCTTGCAACCACAGAGTGTTGGCACAGAAAAGGATCTTAGAGACAACTTCCCAGATAAGGAAACTATGGAGCAGAGAGATTAATGTATTTGAGCATGCAGCAAACACTTATTGCATGCCTATATGTGTGCCAGGTACCATGCTACATATTATATGTTGGAATTTATAAGGATGGTTTTGATTTGGTCTCTGTCATTAAAAAGCTCTTATCTAGATCAGTGGTTCTCTTATTTTAGTTGACAAAAGAATGAGCTAGGACATAAGAAACAAGTTCCTGGGCCTAATCTGTCTTATCTTATCTAATTCATTAGGCAATGGGAGTAGAGGCATGAAATCAGATGATGCATAGGTAGTAAGGGAGCCACACTTTGAAACATTCTTTTAAACCATGTGTTTCAGCATTTGCTCAGCTCCAACACCCCAGAGTCATGACATCTTCCATTAATAACAGAGGCTGACCATGGCATTGATGTTCCTGGGGAGGGCAGGGGGTTGGTGCAGGCACTGCTGAGAGGGGCAGGTCATGTGTGCTTGAAATAGCCTGGCTTCTGTAGGACAGGAGGCTGGTCTACATCCCATTGAGAATCTGCAAGTATGTGAAGCCAAGCAGACATAGTGAGTCACATCCAGCGTTAACAATGGAACATGAGAACCCAAATGCATACATACAGGGTTCAACATGGGGCAACACCAGGTATGGAGCAATTGGCAGTGACTGGGAACCAAGAGGGGAGGTGGTTGGGGAAGAATTCATCAATGGCCTCATTTTTTGAATGGAATCTGGGTAGGCCAGTTGGAGAAGCAGAGATGGCATGTAGGTAGAGGTAACTATTCAGAGGTTTATCATTCTGGCTGAAGGGGAAATGCAGAGGGCTGTCAGACAAGTGACCTCTGCTTCATTCTGCCTCTGCCACCCTCTGTTTTGATGACTGGGGTTATGTTTGTGAAGACATTATCAGTGACCTCTTGTTGTGATATCCTGAGCTCTGAATTGTTCTCTGCTTGAAATGTAACCACGTTTCAAGTTATTCCCTTGGAGTCATAGTTCCTGCTCAATAGCAATGCATGCTAAAGGATTATCAGATTATCCAGCATACATGACATAATTCAGACTCTCTCCCTCCCAAGTTTAAGCCTTTGGATGGTCCAAAGATGAGACACTAAAGTCAGGGATGCAAGTGGGCAAGTCATTCCATGGAGCACTGATCTGGTAAGAAGATATTTTTGAGCAACCAGACTTTTTCTTGTTTCTCAGATGACACTAGCAAGCCCTCAAGAGTTACAATAACTTTTGAACACTAAGTACTAAGCGCCCTGATAGTCATAGTGACTTTTGGGAGGTAGGTATTATTATGTACATTTTACTTATGACAAAAGAGAGGCTCAGAGGAAACTAAACTCGTGTAGCTAATGAGCTGAGCCAGGGCTGAAAGCCAGGTCTCCCAGGCTCCGGAGCCTCTAGGATGTCTCTTGCTAGCTATAGTGCTCAAGAGCTGGTTGCTCTCTACTCAAGTAAACATTTTTGGTTAAGTGCAAGCGTAATTTTAGCAGCATCCTCATTCTTCTGGAGAACTGATAGAGGGAGTTGGGGGCTTCATCTCAAGGCTGACCAATTTTCCATATCGAGAATCCAACACAGACTTGAGTTTCTAAGATCATATAAGGCTATCTTGGATGTATGCCAAGAGTTTCCATCTAACTTAATGCCATTTTCTGTTTTTGGAAGAAATTATTCCCAAATAACCTCAAAATATGAGTTCTTCTGCCTTTCTAGTAAGAACATTTAAATTGGTCTTTCATGGCCTTGGAATTACATCACTTCTCATCTACTTAAACTTGACACTCCCAAACAAGCCTTTCAGTCTGATTTCATTTCTTTTCACCTGGAGAATGTTGTCAGAAGCTCCCTGACACTTATTCTCCAGGAAGAAAAATAAGGGCAGTAAAAATCAGTTTGTATTTTATTAGTTTTTCCCCCCAAGCCTATGGTTTGGTGAAATTCACACTCTACGAATCGCTCCTCCTCACTAGCTTTGATTACCTCCCACCCCACCAGTAAGTAGTGTGGGTTGTTTGGGGAGATGCATTTTTCAAAATTGTAAAATATGTGGGACTTTCTGTAATGTTCGCAACTTCCTTTGGATCTATAATCATTTCACACTAAAAATTTTCTTTTTTTTTGAGAAATACACATGCAGAAGAGCAAATTAAAAGAAGATGTATGGCTTAAAGTGAACATTCATGTGCCTGCCACTTGGTTGAGAACTATAACTTCCCCAATGGACTGACAACCCCTTCCCCACACCAGGTGCCCCTTTCTGGTCACTTTGACTTGTCTCTTCCCCAGAGGTAACCACCTTCCTGGCTTTTGTGTTTACCATTTTCTTATTTTTCTTAATTGTTTTGCCACAAATCTTTGTATTCCTAAACAATATATTGTTTAATTTTGCCTGTTTTTTTTTTAGTTTATATAAATGGAATTATTCTTCATTTGTGAATTCTTCTACAATTTTTAAAATTCAACATTATATTCCTGAAATTTACCCACCAAAATGAGATAACATTTATTTTCAATGCCATATGGTATTCCAATGCATGAACATATCACAATTTATTTATCCAATCTATTAATGATTAACATTGAGGTTGTTTCCAGTTTAATGAATAAATGGTTATTTAAATATTCTCATATTTTCCAAATTACACAGGCAGGAGTCTCTGTAGTATAAATAACTTTAGTTATGATCATAACCTAAGCACATATTTAACTCTACCGGGCAATACCAAACCAAAATCCAAAGAGGTTGTAGCAATTTGCTCTCCTACTAGTAGTGTGTCAAAGTCCTCATTGCTATACATTCTCACCAACACTTGATATTGTCAGACCTACTCTTCTTCCTGTCTGATAAAAGTGTAATTATAATGTCTTATTTTAATGTTTTATTTTAGTTTATAATGTTATTAATATACATTACCAACAAAGTTGAGCATCTTTTCAGTAATTTTTGACTATTTGGGTTTCCTCTTCTATGAAGTGCCTATTCAAGCCTTTTGCCCATTTTTGATCTGGGGTTTTGACCCTTATTGTTTTGCAGGGGTCTTCACATACATATATTCTGGGTGTTAGTACATTGTTGGTTATATGTGTTGCTAATAGCTTCTCTCAGTTTATGGCTTATCTTTTACTCTCTTTATGGTGTCTTTTAAAAAATAGATGTTCTTAATATTTTTGACATTAAATTTAAAAATCTTGTCCTGTCTGGACTTTTTTATATCTTGTTTAAGAAATTCTTCCAACCTGATGTTATGGAAAATATTTCTCCATATTATCTTTTGAAAAATTTATAGTTTTGTTTTTTGTATGTCTTTAATCCGCTTGGAATTGATTTTTATGGATATGAAGTAAGGATCTAATTTCATTTTTTTCACTAGGGTTAACCAATTGTTCCAGTACCTTTCTTTTAAAAGCTCATCATATCCCTATTGTTTTGACTTCTGTCTTATGTTCAGTGGCCATATAAGTATGGATTTGATCCTGGGTTCTCTATTGTGTTCTATTGGTCTTTGTCTATCACTGCATCAATCCAACACTGTCTCAATTATTATAACTTTGTCTCTCTAGTGTAAACAACTAAGAGGAGAATTAACCAAAGAACACACTTAACTTTACCAGGTGATACCAAACTAAAATCCAAAGAGGTTGTGTCAATTTGCTCTCTTACCAGTAGTGTGTCAAAGTCCCACTCAACATCAGCCTGGGCTTATGGAACAGTCATTATCTGGACAATTGCTGGCTGCAGTGGCAGTGGGAAAGAGAGGGTAGCTGAATAGCACACTTGTTCTTAAAACTTCCACTCATCTACATTAATCGAAGCAAGTCACATTGGTCACACCAGGAACAGGAAAGTATCAAAATATTTGGTGAACACCATAGCATCTTTCAGCTGAATTTCATGATTTTTTTCTATAACCATCTTGTTAAATTTATTCTTAGGTGCTTCATATGTTTGAAGATGTAAATGGTTACAAAATTTAATTTTCTGTTTGCTTTTGGTATACAGAAATGTAATTCATTTAATGTTTTGATTTTGTATTCAGCAACTTTGCTAAACTATCTGACCAATTTCAATAATTTACCTGTGTCTATTTTGGGTTTTCTACATGGTAGATCCAATAATCTGTAATAATACTTTTTTTTTTACTTTTTCCTATTTTTATACCTGTTATTTCCTTTTCTTGTCTAACTGTTCTGCCTAGAATGTCCAACACTCTGTTGACTAAAAATGGTGATACCAAGCATCTTTATCTTGCTCCCAAGCTTTTACATTTTTACCTTGAAGTGCAATGCTTCTTGAAGCTTTTTTCTTTGACAGAAACCCCTTTGATAGTTCCCTTCTATGCCTAGTTTGTTAAGAATTTTTAAAAAATCATGAATGGATGTTAGTTTTAGTAAATGCTTTTTCTGCATCTTTTGGGATGTGTATATGATTTTGTTCTTTCATTTGTTAGTGATGTGAGTTACATTAGCTGATTTTCAAGTATAAAATCAAGCTTGCACTCTTGGGATAAACCCAACTTTGCCTCAATATAATGTCCTTTATATGTTGTGCTCCATTCTGTTTAGGATTTTGTATCTGTATTCATGAAATGGATTGGTCTGCAATTCTCCTTTCTCATACAAATCTTTGTCAAGTTTTAGTATTGAGGTCATATTATTATGAAATAACTATCTTGGCTTATACTTTCTTGGGTGGGGGATTTTTGTAACCTCATTAAACTTTTTTTTTTTTGCATGGGCAGGCACTGGGAATCAAACCCGGGTCTCCAGCTGGCAAGTGAGAAATCTGTCACTGAGCCACCATGGCCCACCCAACATTCCCTTATTTTGAAAGGATTTTAAATAAATTATTGATATCCTTGCTCTTATATCTTAAATCATTTAGGCATGATTTTTGGTATTATTTAATGTTGTAATCATTTATTAAAACTCAGCAACATACTGTGTATTCTTTTGTCTGTGTGTACAGGAAAGGTTACTTGCCAGAGACCAATCCCCTAACCCAACAATATACATTCTCCATTATGGATAACTTCTCAGGTTACCAGCCAGGAGCAAAACCCTGACACTTAACATTTTTTGTCTCCTAATTCCCAATTGCCTTTGTTTACAATGTCTTCTGTGACCTCGTTTTTCTCTTATGATTTGAATTCTGTCCTCTGTGATACCACATGGGGTGCTACCAACAGTTAGTCCAGATATGGCCCCATCTATTTGAGCCTCTGCAGAGCATTTCCATCCTCCTAGGTTCTTCCTACAGTTGTCTCTTATCGGAGTCATTCTAGTATTTCTTCCCACACTTCTCTCCTTTTACTTTCTTTTATTAAAAGCACTAGACCTGAACCTAAGAGGTGTTGGAAGCAAAATTATGCCGTGTGTAAGAAAAACTGTATTTATCCAAAAGACAAAATGAGGAAGAAGAATGGGGTTATGGCAAAGTGTTTTAGGACTGAGTCTAAGTTGAGTGGAATTCATATGATAATTACAATATATTTACTGAGAACAGCTATGTTTATGGAGACTCACTCTGTGCCTGTCATAGTAAGAAGTGACTTAGAGACATTATCTCATTTATCTATGCCATATACTAGCTTATGTCCAATATATATAGTGAAGAGATTATGGATAAGTGACTTGCCAAAGTCTAGTGCTAAAGTTGAAACTCAAAGCCAGGTCTGTTTGGCTCCCCAAACCTTGAACTTAACCTCTGCTCTATATTGCTGCTATCACATTAGCTTATGAGGTACAGATGATGGAAGGCCCCATTCCATGGAGTGCTCATTTCCAACATCAGACCTTATGAAGATTTGGACAGAATTTCCTAGTTAACAGGTACTTATTTTACATGTCTTTAAGTCTTAACTTTCGTTTTAATTTTGAAAAAAAATTAAAGACTGATCAGCTAGAAGCAGGCAGGACTGATTAAGTTGAGAGCCAGGCCTCTCAGTAGCCATATGGTTCTTTCTGGCAGACCCTGAAGAATTAGCTATCGTAGTTTGCAGTTTGAACCTTTCAGGTTTGTGTTTGAAATTAAATCCCTGTTACTGAGGGGCAGCTTCTTCCATTCTTCATCCTGTTTCAGTTCTAATATGTTTTTCTTCTTTCATTCATTATGGCTTCCCATTATAGCATACTTGGGTGTGACAGGGGTGCAGGCAGGGGAGATTATGGGTTATGGTAGTCACCCCAGGTTTCAGTCAGCTTGAAAATTAGTTCAACCATTAAGTGACAACTTTGTATGAGAGATCTTTTAAAAGGAGATAGATATAGTTGGGACTGGTATAACCTGTATGCCCTTTTCCTCAGAAAATTTATAGTAATGGAATTGAAATTGTCTACCTCCACCATATTTGCTATGTCAGCCTTAATTTTGGACTAATGATTTTGAATGGTTTACCATCATTCCAAGAAGTTGGAGTGCCTTTATCTCAGTAGGAGATGATTTATTAGCTCCACCTTCAAAGAAGGCCACTGAAGATAACTCTGGCTTCCACCCCAGGATGAACTCTTCTAATCTATCGTGAGGGTCCCATATGGAGACTCAATCACCTTGTCTCCCCTGATAACCCTCTGCTGCTCTCCATGTCATGTGGCTTGTTGTAGAGATTGTGAGATAGGACAGTGGTGGGGCTGAACTGGGAGGAGTTATGGAAACTAAATAAGAGCATAATTCATATAGACCTGGGTTAGAGATACTGCATCGTGTGTTTTCTGAATGTTGGCAGGAATCATGAGATCAGTAAAATTACTAAGGACTTTTTCTTGCCAGATGGGTGTCCATAATCCCAAATCAGTTTGTGGTATGTGTGTGTGTGTGTGTGTGTGTGTGTGTGTGTATGTATTATAGAGAGAGAGAGGGAGAACACAAGGTCCTCTGATGTCAAATAAATGGATGCAAAGAGAATTTCAACCATTAAAGGTATCAAACTTACCTTTGCAGTAAATAGTTATTTTATCCCAGTGCCTATGAGAGTTGGTCAAAAACAAAGGGCAAGTACATGACTTCCCTTTCTTTTCTGTCCAAATATTGATCATCAGAGCAGCCATTAGGTATTTGGTGTTATTGCATTGGTAAAAGAATAGACGTCCCCCTTAAGTGGCAGGATGAATTTGGGGAGCTCTGCAGCTCTTACCCCTCTACTCAGTGACTCATTCCACAGTACCAGAGGGTGGATCCTGGTTAGTGTAGAAGCCCATCATGCCCACCCACTCCCCTTGCCAGGAATTGGTTTCAAGGTGGACATATGACCAATTCTAGCCAGAGTTATGTGAGGTCAGCTTTTCTGGGGCTTCAGGAAATGTTTAATTTATACTTAAGGAGAAGTAAATGTGTCCCCTTTCTTTGACTCGATGTTGTCATGTTGGGGTGTGGTGTCTGAATCTGTGAGTAGCCCATTTTGTTACCAGGGAACACGTGGAGGGTGGCAAAGCCAAAGAATTCGGAGAAGTGGAGAAGGAATCATCTGACCCCTGAACTTCTTGTTACGTGAGATAAGACATTTCCATACTGTTTAAGCCAGTGAGTCAGGATTTCCTGTGGCTTGCAGCTGGAGCTATGCTGACACAGTAGGACAGATGAGAAATTTAAGGTGACTAAAGTT
Organism: Myrmecophaga tridactyla; assembly: GCA_004026745.1. Classification (NCBI taxonomy): domain Eukaryota; kingdom Metazoa; phylum Chordata; class Mammalia; order Pilosa; family Myrmecophagidae; genus Myrmecophaga; species Myrmecophaga tridactyla. The sequence continues at coordinate 9,417 of PVIY010033915.1, read as the reverse complement.
TTGGCCTGGAGAACTGGGAGAATGATGGTTCTCTCATCTTGTAGTGGAAAATGCTTGGACTCACACTGATCTGGGCTCAAATTCCAGTTCTAGTCATTACTATATAACTTTGTAGAAACTTCTTAACTTCAGGTGTAATAATTATACTTGTCCTCATAGGGTTTGTCTTAGTATCCTAGAGATGATACAACACAAGGTAGGAGGCTTAAAATGACAGAAATTTATTCTCTCACAGTCCTGGAAGGTAGAAATCTGAAATCAGCGGTTCAGCAGGGCCATGCTTCCTCCAAAGTCTCTAGGGAAGGATCCTTTTTTGCCTCTTCTAGCTTCCTGTGGTTGCCAGCAATCCTTGGTGTTCCTTAGCTTATAGCTGCACTACTCCAATCCCTGCCTCCAATGTCATATGGCCTTCTTCCATGTGTCCTCTCCTCTTCTTCTAAGAACACCAGTCATTGGATTTAGGCCCCACATCATCTCAGTTCTTAACTAGTTCTATCTGCCAAGATCCTATTTCCAAATAACTTTACCTTCTGAGGTTCTGGGTGGACATGAATATGGGGTAGACAATTTTTAACCCACAACAGGGTTATTGCGAACACTTAGTAAGATAATACATGTGAAGTGCTCGCTATTTGTAGGCACTCAGTAGATTTTTGGCTTCCTACTTCCCCAATTCCATAACTGCCACATAGGTCCAAAAGAGTGGTTTCTTCCCAAACTTTAACCATTAGCTTGCTGGCCTAGACCCCAGCCCTCAGCATAGTGCCTGGCAGGAAATAGGTCATCCGTAAAAGGTGAACTGAAATGAACTGAAGGAGGAGTGCAGAAAGATGAATTTTGGGATTTTAATGGGGAAAAGGATCTGTGGGCTGGGCTAGGAGTGGGGCTGAGCACAATTTTATAAATGTTTAGTTTAATAGGACAGTGGAATATCAGCTGGGGTAAACTACAGGCAGTCGTAAAAGGAAAAAATTGAGTCGATAGTTGTTTTTTTTTCCTGTTACCTCAAGCACCTTATTTGAGCACTTTCAATATTTTTCATTTTAATTTTAAGTTGCCATCTGTCTTGACAACGGAAGGCATAAAGGAAAGGGATGATAGCGATCATAGTAACAAACCTTACATGTTTTATTTGCTATAGTAAGGGATTAAGTGATTTGGAGTTGAGTACTTTCTAATAACCTCAAAATCTGACAACTTAATGAGAAGCAAAAATCATTAACTTTAACATCTTGTAAAAAGGAGCAACTTGAGTCCCTCGTTCAATTAGGTGGATGACTTTGGCCTCTCAGAGAAAACTTTAGTCACTCTTGTTACTAACATGTGGCAGGCTGATATCTGGATACCAGAAGAGATTCTTACCATGTGGCATTAAGCAAGGACCTATGGGAGGCCTTAGATTCATGTTTGTGGCTAAAGCCTCTGTGTTCAGGCCTTTCAGGGGCTATCTCAATGGCCCCAGGGGACATGGTAGATAATATTATGCATCCTATGAAAATGCAATAAATATAATTTGACCTCATTTGCTCATCACTTGGGTGTAGAATTTCTGGATGTAGAAAGACAGACTGAATACTAAAACAAATTAAATGACAATTTTGAATGCTGTAATCATATTTCCTGGTTACAAGGGCTTGGGTAGTTTTGCTGCCAACTGAATAATTCTCATTTGAAAAACACAGATGCATGTTGGCAAGTTCTGTGCTATATCCAAACACACTGTTAGAAACTCCAATATAGTTATTTAAATTACCCAATGAAAGCGTGAATCCTTACCCAGCTCAGTTGTTATAATTGCTGACAACATTGGAGTACTTGGCCCAGGCCTTGCTTCACAATTCTTTCAGATAGAGGTGCAAAGAGAGTTGCAGGAGTAAAGATTTGGGAAGCTGGGGTATATTTGATATTGAATATTATATTTGATATTGAATATTGGATATTCAATTAAATATCAGCTTTATTGATAATGCCCTTAAAATAATGGGGCTGAATGTTACTACTTCTTCACATCCCCTCTCTCCTTACTAATTTCTATAATAACAAGAATAGAAAAGTTGGTAACATGATTCTTCCCTGGGATGTGGATGGGTGTCTTTACAAAACCGTGTCAAGTATCAAAACAATCCTTTCGTTTTTTTTTTTTTTTTTTCACATGGGCAGGCACCGGGAATCAAACCCAGGTCCTCTGGCATGGCAGGTGAGCATTCTTGCCTGCTGAGCCACCGTGGCCTGCCCAAAACAATCCTTTCTTTATTAGAGACCAAGACATCTTTTACTAGCAAGAAAAGGGATAGTTACTATTTATTGAGGTTTTGCTAGGTACCAGACACTGTACTTTACATGGATTATCTTTAGTAATTCTGATAAAACCCTGTGTGCAGAAGACATGACTATCACCCCATTAGACTTAAAGAAACAAAGATGAAGAGAAATCAAGTAACTTGTCTGACATCACATGGCTAGTTAAGAGGCAGAACTGAGACTTGAGCTTGAACTCAGGTTTCTTAGATTCCAAAGCCAACATTCTTAACCTTAACTAAATGATGCTACCCTACAGCCCAGTGTGTGTGATGTATTGGGAAATTGAGGATAGGATATTATTCTTGGTGTCTTTGGTATTTCAGAGTGCTGGTGGACAGCTATTGAAATGGAACTGGGCAGCTCACTGAGTGAGAGAAAGGTAAAAAAGTTTACCTTTCACCCTTCACACAGGGGTAACAAAACAACGTGGATATGAGAACTCATCACTTGCTTTGCACAAATCCCCAGGGAGTTAATAGGAAGGGAATCCTAGATGATCTGGAGTTCGAGAAACCTCACAAACCACAACTCAGCACTTCAATTCAGCTCTGGCTTGTCCTCGGTTGACCCCCACTCACGTTCAGGACTCAACCATTCTTCCTTCCCAGGAGTTGCTTTTACCATTGTCAGGCAGTGTTGGATTCTAGTCCTACCTAAGCCACAATAGAAAGAATTTGGTTCTCCCTCTCCAGCTACAGTAAATAGTTTCCCTAGTCTCAAAAATTAAGACACCCTGCAGGGATTTTTTAACCATCCTGGTTTGGGTCCTTTCACCTTCTGCTCTTCAGAAAAGGAGATTCTATCATTTTCTGTGGTTCTCCATACTGTGGTCAGCAGAAGTTCCTTGTAAGTTCCAACCTATATGGGTCCTGCTGCAGTTTGAGCTCCTTCCATCTGGCCCTACATCAATTATTTGGATACCAGCTATGCTGGAAAAGGATGACTGGAGGAGATAAAGGTGCAGTGTGGATACACTGAGTCCTGACTCTTGCTGAGCTTTTTTGGAAGTTGACCACCGCTGGGCTTATTAAAAAGAACATATTCTTTGTATATCTATTTTTATATCTTCAGAGCACTCAGAAGCCCTTGTTGGAAGGGAGGTGATATCTCTCAAGAGAATGAGCAACTTGGAAAATAATAGGGGCTTTCAAGTACTTCAGGTGCCTAGAAATTGCACTCTTGGAAATGATTGCTATGCTTCTGAAACAGTTAATTGAATAGCACTGACATTCATAACACTACAAGAAATCATCCAACCCATGTACAGTTGTGACAGCTGGAAAGTATTCTTCAGTTCTCTTCATGCAGCAGACCCTATAGAATCTTTGCTGCCCCCTCCCTCTATCCCCGTAAGCTTATAAAATACATTTTCTTCTGCTGACATTGCAGCATGAACTTTCCATAGCAACTTATTCCCACACCACCTGTAAATAATGCCAAGAGTAATGTGTCTAACTCCCTGCATACTGTGCCAAAATGTTTACACAATTCAGCTCATTTCAGAGTTTAAAGATGAGACATAAATCCTAAACTAGCCTTGTCCCTTCCAAACACTCTGGGAGTTGGTTGCAACATATTTGTGGGTAGAATCAGTCAGAAATTTTACATTTATTTTTTAATAAAAAATAGCACATTTCTTTAGCGGTACTTTTCTAACTGTTTTGGGGTCCTTAAAAATGAGCTGTTTTGTAGCAGATGGCCAAGTATAAGAATACATCTTTTCAATTAAATATCAGCTTGATTGGTAATGCCCTTAAAGTAAGAACTAAAACATCTAAACTAAAAAATGTGCTGTTCATATGAAGATTTAAAATTTACTTTTAAAATTCATCATCTGAATTAATAATATGAATCAATATTTGTTTTGTATTTCATTGCTTATGATTTTTGTTTATACTTATTACTATGTCACTTAATTCTCATGAAAATTCTATACTGTACAGATCAAAATCTATGTTTTACAGCTGACAAACCTGAGACTTACACTTGGAAAAGATATGTCTCAGATGATACAGCTAGTAGGTGATGGAGCTGGGATTTATACTCTGGTGTGTTACCTCCAGAACCAGAATCCTTTCTACTACACCATAATTTTCTAAACTGTTTCTCTGGGAATATCAAGCCAGGAGGTATCTAAATGATCACTCTGGGGTCAGGTTTACCTTTGGAAACTTGATACTGCATTCTTCTCTTAGAAAGTCACAATGCACAAAAGCATACTAAAGGCTCTGAGAAGCCCCACAGTAAAGAAACCTGCTTAGTCCCCTGTAACCCAGAAGTTTCCAAGCTTATTTCGGCACAGGGCACTTTTTCCTTGGCACATCAATTCCTAGCAGGAGAATGATGTTCTGTGACCATGAGTGCAGGTGGCACTCTGCTGAGCTGCCTCCCAGTCACACTGAATGCCCCAAGAGCCAGCTTCCCTGTCCTCTTCACTCAGTTTCCTTATGCCTTATTCTTACACCCAGGGCTTCTCCCTCTTGGCAATGCTTTCATCTCACTTCCTAAAATGGATAACCCCTCCCCTTCTCTGTCTGGTTTGAGACAAATAACACCATAAGACAAGGGTTCATCACAACTCAACTCCAATCAAACTTCATCCTTTCACCTGGAAACGTCTTCTCAGTCCAGCAGAATTCTTTGCTTGATAAAACATTTTCATGAGACCCCACATTGTGACAAAGCCCCATGTTTGGTCAACTGCTTCTGAAGTATACATAGTCAAAATCTAAAATGGTGCCATCTACCAATGGCCCCATGATTAAAGAAGCCATCATTTCCAAGGCTGTGAATTAAAGCATTTTCACCAAAGACTATTGTCCACTAACTATCCTGCACTTAAATCTGAAAAAAAAAAAAAAAAAACTTTCTTAAAATCAAATATCTAAATATTTGAAAATCCCTTAAGTTCTAATTGGAATACTGGATATTCTTCCAAAAACCTAGCACTGTGTAGACAGGATTTGTGAATCATTGATTAATTTATTCTTTTCTGTTCCACACCTCCTCCAGTTCATATTGTACCAATGTGGGTTCTTTATATTATGTAGACAATTCTATTATTGTTAGTTGGCTCCCTGCCAGGAATTTTTAGCTATAAATGTTAATTATCATTCTATTGGCAAATAAGTAAAATGGAAATTAGACAAAGCCGAGAAGGAATATCCATGTTCCTCCTGAAATAACTTGGAAGCTAAAATTCCTTGAAAGATGCAAATTTCTGCTTTTGTCTCCTTGGTCTTTCCCCTGTTAGACATCTAAAGCTAATATGCTTCTTTTTCAAGTGCTCCTACAGTAAGATACAAACATGAAAACTGTAGAACCACAGTTTGGAGCATGCAGCTTAGAAAAATCAACTAAAATTGTAACCCTCGCATGACACGAGCAATTTAAAAACGTCCAAGGGAGAAATGAGCTGGCAAAGTGGGATATCAAAAAATTCCCATCCAGAGTCACCGAGGAAAATGTCCAAAATTCCCAACTAACAATATAATAAGGAATTAAATAAAATGGTGTTTCTCTGGGTTGGATTTCCTCCATGTCAACAACTACTGAGTCTTTAAGAACAATGAGAGAACAAGAGTTTCTTGACCCATCTAACAGGCATTCTTTTCCCACACAAAGTTAGCAGCGTGTGACTCTTGCCAATGGCGCTGACTCAACCTCCTCTGCAAGGGGGTGGGCCCAGCCCCGAGGAACAGAAGTGGAATCTGGCCGTCTCTGGTCGTGCTCCTGGTCAGACTGTGTTTCCAACCTCCCACCAGAGAGGGCATGATTTAAATATGAACATTTCTTAAAATTCAACTAACGCAGAGTGGTTGTCAAAATAATAATAATAAAGTGTAAAATCAAATGTTGTAGAGCAATGATGTTTTTTTTATATACCAAGAACAAAATTATATGCTGTCTATCAGCTGGGCTAAGGAAAAAATGGTCCAAGCATGTAATATGCTCGTAGCCTAACTACATGCTATGATAATCACCATCATCATCTCACCCTTAGGGTTATAATGATTCTAGAGTAATGATCAGGTTGAGCCATGCTAGCCACACTCTTGGCCAATCAGACCCAGCGTCCTTGGGATTAGGGGCATTGCTATATTGGCCTTCATTTGATAGACCTGCATTTGCCCTCCCCTTTTTGGAGAGAGTGGCATCCGGGAGTGCAATTTTTTTTTCCCTTTACATGGAAATTTGGTTTTTGATGTACAACCTACAGAAGTCTGCTGTCATAGGATCCCAGAGCCAGCAAGATCCCTGGGGTCATTGAGGCTGCATGTACATGCTGCACACAAACAGGGTCAGGATGGTCACATCTGGCCATTGTAGCTCATTTATACAGCTGGGATCCAGAAACATCAGTTTCGCTGTGCATGCTGTGCCAAGCACCCCACAGAGCCTTGGCCTCAAGGAGATGTGAAGGGCTGCATCCACAATCCTGGATTCTACACGCCCAGGCTGCTCACGTTGGGACCAAGTGACACTGTGTGTTACGATTTGGGAGGAACCAGAGCTCGTGCCCTTAGAATCTCTGTGTCTGTTGGCACTATGCCTGAATTTTCAACTAAGTTACTACTTTGGGTTAAGGCAGTGGTTTCCCACCTTTTAAATTATTATTAATATTTTTTTTAGTGCAAAGAACCTATTTTTAAAATAGCAAAAACATTTTAACTATCTCCCACATAATAGTTATGCTTTAGTTTCTGATAACTGAATAAATGTAAAACAAAAGATCTATTAAAATCTCAGTGGTGTTTTCACATGGATTCATATTTTATAAATTACAACAAATTTCATATATTTGAAAAAAGTCACCTATATATCTATGAGCTATATTATTTACTATATCTAGGGATAATGCTTGGTAAACGTATGTATTCATAGATCCCTAATTCTACTTCCCCTTCCTCCTTATACCCCATGCATTATCACCAAGCTTTAAGACCTATAGATTCAAGCCATCGGGCTAATCAGCATTTTAAAAGCTTGTGTTCCCTGGAACACTGTTTCACAGGGTACAAGGTGAGGGTGCCAGGATAAAAAAGTCTGGGAAAAGCTGGGTTATACAAAGATGTCCTTTATACTGCAGGATATCTCAGAGCCTCTAATTGGAGATATGCATTTTGAACCCCATAGAGGGGGATATGGATTTCAGCAGTTACTAAACTTCTTGATTCATGGAGCCTATTTCTGGGCATAACTATCAATTTGTCTGGGAACAAGGACCTGAAAAACATGACTTTGGGAAATGCTGAGTTAAAACATTGTCTCCAGAAGCTCACCGTGAATATAAACATACAACCTGGGAGAGGGACGCTAGTAAGCCTTTTGCCTCCTTTAGGATATTATACAGATTAGCTCCTAATAGAAGGTGTTGAACTGCCAAGAGGAAGGACTGGAAGCAATAGCTTCTTGGACATCTCTCCTCTAAGGAGCCGGAAGCATGTGAGCAGCGTAGCTTCTTGTCTCAAGCGATGTATATGATTATAATTGTTATCTCACTAAAATTTCCCCCTCCCTTACAAAAAACTCAGATGCTAAGTGAGTAAATAGCCGAGAGTCAGTTAGAAAATCAGGCAGCACGATGAATGGAAGCATTTTGGTACTTTGGGGATAAACATTCTCTAGATGTTTCATAAGAAAATAGTATATAGGATTTCTATCTTTAGGCTGGACACAGGTTTTGTTTGAGCATTGGTCTCAAGGAGCTGTGAAGGGTTGCATCCCCAATCGTGGATTCTACATGTCCAGGCTGCTCGTAGTGGGACCAGGTGACATTGTAATACAATTTGGGAGGAACCAGAGCTCATGCCCTTAGAATCACATTCAATATACACTTCAGTGTGGACAGGCCTTTACTGGCCCCTGCTTCATTTTAGCAGGTGTGTCACGGGTAGCTGTGGGCTGGACGGAGGCTGCCTTCTGATGATTTCACCAAGTGTTCCCAAGCCTGAACTCTCTTCTGATCATTCACCTTCTCTCACCCCCAGAAATATGCTGAGTCCCAAGTTGTACCTATTAGAGCTTTGCCCTCCTTACATTGGAGATTTTGATTCCTGTTGAAATTCTAATCTCCCTGGATGAAGTAGAAATTTGAATTTATTAGTTTTTGAAAACATTAGTGAGACACTGAGGGAAGGATTGATACGGTTGGAGGAAGCGTGTAGAAAGGCAGAGAGCATTTGGATACTGGGGATGGGACCACTGGAGCCCCCCAAGAGGGTCTCTCTGGATGGAAGTCTGAGGGATTCCTGAGAAAGAACTCATTTTGCCCCTGTTAAGTGGCCAGCTTAAACAGCCATGTCACTTAGGGTAAAACACAGGGCAGGTCATCTGTGTTTGCAGATACAGTCAAACTAACGTGAGGTAGAAAATAGGGGCAATTACTTAGAAGTTTTAAAGCCTGAAGCAGTTTTTTCCTCAATCAACTGAATATAGCAGGTTAGAGTGATTTTTGAATTTGATGTTACTAGCAGGATTGTTTCAGTTTATCATTCTTCTTTCATGTGTAGACATTGCTAATGGGCACCTCTTTGCCACTCACTAATCTCAGTGGAGACATAATTTTGTTTTATAGCCCTGACACTCCATATCATGTTGATCAGTTAATAATTTATCAAGAACCACTAGTGAAATATTCAAACAAATGTGCACTGTACCGTATTGCTGTGTCTTTTCCGTGAGCCATTTGGAGGGCAGGCAGAAAGTCAAATTGCAAAACATCTGGGCTTCTTCATGGTCTTATTATAATATGATTTTAACTCTCCCTGCAATTAGAATGAAAATCACCCCAATTAAAAGGCTTGAAACAGTTTGGTGCTCCTATCAAGGTGTTAAAACATTCATCCTGTCAAATAGGAAAAGAAATTAGTTCCCTTTGAGATTTTCTACATTAAACTGGTTTCCTCATTTACTACATGCTATTTAAATAGCTTTGACTGCACTTCTTATTTCAAATGATACAGTTCAATTAGCTTGTAAAAAATTGTAGCTCTCCAGGGACAACGCAATCTCCCAACAAACTTAATCTGTATCAGGAAGACAGGGATATCCATCCCAAGATTCTTGGTAGCTACCACTATACCTTATACATCTCCTGACTACCCCAAATTCGGT